>CATKHJ010075758.1:0-44424 GCA_949750685.1 Vernicia montana | reverse complement strand
ATGTTTATCCCACTCACATATATTAAGAGAAATATGAAGTTCATATTTCTCTTAATATATGTGAGTGGGAAACATATTATTATTTTATCATACAATAAATAACTTTGGGCCTCTCATTTTGCTTGTCAAAATCAATATTTTCATATCTTCTTATTCTTATTTTAAAGTGTTTTCTTAAAAAAATAAAAGAAAAATTCTTAAATAAGTTATATATAATTAAAAAAAAAAAATAGAAGTCTAGCTTTAAAAAAAAAAAAAAAAAAAAAACCCTACATGAATGCATGATAGTCCAATCTTGAATTTTAGCTTTTAACCATTTGGGCACATGCAATGTTTGCGGGTCAAAATAATAAAGTCATTTATGAAAAGATATGCATAAAGTTATTCCCTCCTTACAATTTGCTATTATAGCAATTTTCTAAGAAAATAAATAATCGATTTTTAAAAAATAAAAATAGAATTAAATGTTGAAGTTAATTGACCAAGAGTTGACATTTGGTAGTGATCGATCTCAGATCAAGGATAGTGTTATGGACTGTATTTCTTTGTCTGGGCTTGAATTAATGGGTCTGCAAGATGAACAAACAGGATCAAGAGGGTCAAGTTTTGTATCTGGCAAAGGTCCTCCGACACTCAAGTTAGTTATGAGATGAAATGTTAGCTGGAGAGAATGAGGTTTTCGTTCTCTATGGTTTGAATCCTTTTTAGTGAGAGAAAAAATGTGAGAGAGTGTAGAGTTCCATTTACCTTTATATGTTGTGTGCATTTGCTTTTTATATGATTGAAGGTGGTGATTAAGTTTGGTGTAAATCCATATGACGAGGTGGTCTGTACTTGATAGGGATGTGACTGTCTCTCAGTCCTTGCCTAGTCCTAGGTTAGGATATCACGTGTTTATAATTATGTAGGAGATTGATAAAGTCTCATGAGTGAAGAAAGAATGATTGAAAAGAGGTGAACTGCCTATAAATATGCTCATTCTGACAGTTACAAGCCTATGCACTTAAGTGGTAATGTGAACTACAATACAGAAGCTTGTGGAGCAAGCTTCCCATAAGCGAGCTTTGTGCCTTGATGATGAAGGTGTTGAGGGCGAGCTCGATATGATGAGCTCGTCTTAGACTTTGGCCTGTACTGAGTAGTCTGTTAAAAGAACTTCATTCTTATTGGACCCAATTTAAAACTATCTATTTTTATCTATCATCACGTAGCATTAATGAACAATATCGATTGGTCCTACTCACACACACACACATATATCCCTTGATTAATTATATCATGTATAATGTGTTTATTTTTATTTTTTTAATTTATTTTGTTAATTGATTTTAATTACTCTGTATACGAGTAAAGGCCAAAGTTTTGTTCAAATATCATCCATAATATATTTATTCTCTTAATAGTATATAAAAAAAGCCCCTTAATCAACTAAATTTAAATTATAAAATATTATCTGAATTATATACAGAGCAAATTAGAATGGTTCCAAATATATATATATATATATATATATATATATATATATATATATATTTGATGTGAGTTGAGTTCACAAGTTAAATTTTATATATAATATATATTAAATCAATCTCTTTTTTAATTTCATGAAAATTGAATATTTATATTAAATAAAAAGAATTATATATCATGAAAAAAAAAGAGATTGACAATATATATATATATATATATATATATATATATATATAATCTAATCCTTAAAAAAGTAAAATCAAAGTTTGATGAATAAGGGATAAAAATAGACCTACATACTAATTACTATAAGGAAAAAAAAAAAAATCCTTCCTAATCAAAGATAGCGTGGTGATTTTGGTGCCACGTGGTTTCAAAATATAGGAACTAGTTTCAAAAAAATAATGATCGATTTATTTTTGAATTTTTATTTGTTAATAATTGTTATCTTAAAGACCATTATCAATTAATTAATCTTAATATAGTTTTCATAATTATATTTGATTTTATTAAGTTAATCAATTGAATAAATTAATCCCTCAAAGCAGAAATGCTAATCAAATTACTAATAGATTAATAAATCTAGTTTTTAAAAGTTAGTATTTTTAGCCATTGAAAAGCCAAGCAATCTTTATATATATAATTTAAAAGATCATAATTCAAATCCAAATAACAAATTTTGAAAAATTTTCCATATATATAAAAGATAAAAAAAAAAAAAAATTAAAATAATTTAATTATAGCTTGATGGTATTGCGAGCTTTAATTTCTTATAACTTTTATATGTTGCATTAATTAATAACTTGGAAAGTGATATATCATAATGCATGGCAAAGGATAAAAAAAAAAAAAAATGAATATGCTCTTTTAATATTTGAATTCGATACGTGTGGGATAGGCTATTTGAAGGCCTTATATATAAAAGGATATATTTTATTGTTTTCCCATTTATTAAAATCAGCTATATGTGATATTTTTCATTTCATTTTATTTGGAGCTAATATTTTTTTTTTTGAAAAATGCATATAAAATTATGTTAAGAAAAATTATAAGATAGATTAAGTAAAATCTCTAATTAACTAATAATAAATTATTTAATCAGTAAGCTTAAAGTAAAAGATAATATTGTATGCGCTCGTAGACATATTTTAATAGCAGTGCTTCTTTTTATTTGGTAATTGAACGAAATTTAAATTTTTTATTTTTTTAATGTTAAAAAAAAAAAAAATACTATATATGACTCATGTAATAATCATAAAGATTTTGTAGCATTTATTGGAACAAACTAATCCTAGTTTTCTAGATATGGTCCCATAACCACATGTAAGTGTGCCTTCCCACTTTTAATCAAACATAAGAAAATCATTTGTGGAGGCATATGACTTGTATTATATATGGGTTTTTCATTATATCATTAATTAATGTATTTTATTTTTATTAAATTAGTTTACGGATAAAGTGACAGATTAAGAAATTTCTCATATATATATATATATATATATATAACACAACACAATAAGAAAAGAAATCTTGACTTTTTCCTCTAGCTAAGGGATTTTCTATCATGTAACTATATATAGAAATGAAAATTAAATAAATCAAATTCTTTTATTTTTTACCTTTTATTTTTTTATTTTTTTATTTTTTAAATTCTATGACTTCTCTTTGGTACCTGGCCTAAAATCCTTTCCTATATGGTTGCTTCTAGATGACATTATTTTTGTTTGTTATAACTTATACATATAAAAAGAGCCATTGAATTGTAGGAACTTGCTCCAACTACCTCCCATGGAGCTATTTAATAACTTTTTTTAGTATTTTCATAGATCTATTATGAATTAAAAGTCCTGCTTCTCTTTAATCTTTTCAAAGTAACCTATTATGGTGCAATAACTTTTTGAATAATGATGATGCAGAAACTTCTTTGCACTAGCAATCATTTTTTTTTTTAATTGTAAAATGTCATTTTCTTTGCATGATTTTTATTGGCGTTTAAGACTATTTCATACATAATAAATATATCTTTAATATGATTATTTTCCAGAGACAAATTGCATAGAAAGACCAATGATGCAAAAAGGTGGTGGTCATACCAATACTTTATCATGAGTAGGCAGGGCTGGGTTTGCAAAAAAATTATTATTCTGAAAGCAAATTAAATATTCTGTGTTTTGGTGTTGATCATGGGAAAAAAATCTTTTCAGTTTCCATTCATATTATTTATGGGGTTTTTATTCATTGTAACCAATGAATATAATTGGATTGTTGCAGCAGCAAAGTTCCAATGCATAGACTGTGAGCAGAAAGCTCTTCTGATGTTTAAAGAAGGTTTTCAGAGTCCTTTCATGGGTTGCTGAAGAAGCAGATTGTTGTAAATGTAAAGGAATCGAGTGCAACAACCTAACAGGCCATGTTAGCACCCTTGATCTCCATAACCCAAATTCTGTTGAGCTCTTACAAGGTCAGTTGAGTGAATCTTTACTTGACTTGCCATTTCTAAGTTATCTAGACTCGATTCAAAATGATTTTTGCCAAAATCAAATTCCTGAGTTCCTTGGTTATCTTTCTAAGTTAAAATATCTCAATTTATCTAATTTCAATTTCAGGAGAACCATTCATTGTCTAATTTAAGAAATTATTAGGTAGAACGGAAACATACTCTCCTTATTCACATAAAGGTGAATCTACATAAGTGTGTTCTCATTTTTTCTTTAGAAGTTATTGATTTAAGTGGTGTAGATATTAAGAATGTATTCAATTGGCTAGATGAAATTAATTAAAAAAGTTAATTGCTCTCATGGAGCTATTTATCGTGTAATTGCACAAAAATTAAAAAATATTTATTAAATAACTTCAATTATAAAAAAAAAAAAAAAAAAAGTATCTATATATTAGTGTATAGGATAAGGGACAAAGATAATTTTTTTATTATAAAAATTAATATATCATATTTTTTTAAAGTTACAGATTAATTAAAAAAAAATAAAATTTGTAAAATGAAAGATTTTCCTCTTATTACGGTAGAAATTAGAAAGACAAATAAGCAAGAGAAGTAGGTTCATAAATGAAAGCACATGGATGCATGTGAGATTTGTAGAGATTGCATAGAGTTGAATGAGAGCACACAAATAATAATAATAATAATAATAATTAGACAAATGAATTGAGTTTTAACTTTTAAGCAGCTGCCTACGAAAAAAAACACAACATATTATGTGGTCCATAAATTCAACCCTATCATCATCATCACTAAATTTGGATGCCATTTGGCAACCCACGTGTTACCTCTTAAATGAGAAAATGAAATTCCTTTGGTGGGGTTTTTGGGTCTAAAACTTGGTTTGTTTTGACCCATAATGTTTTGGCCTCTTTGCAACAACATCGATACCATTTTCAATACCTAACAAGGCAACCCTTCTAAATAAAGTCTAAATGTAATTGTAAATCACTAATAATAAGTCTAATTGTGAAAAAATAATGCTCTATGTATAGATATAGACTTTTTAAAAAAATAAAGGCATGTGAGGGTTTTAATTGTATGATAGTAGTTTACAGTTGAGAATCACATGCAAGGCAAAGGGGCTAAAGGGCAATTGTGGGTGTGGGGCTATAGAAGAGAGGTCGGTGCGGTTGAAAGTGTAGGGCCTATAAGGCACATGATATGAGGGTGTGTTGGTCACTAGAGACTAGACCGTTTTTGGACTATTCTCTGTTTGTTTTTTTCTTATTTTATTTTTTTCCTTATTATTCGCCATTTCGTATCTCCAATATATTAATAACTTTGCCAGAGGAATGTTGTACTATATTTTTACTTTCTATTTATATACTAACCCGTTGACGTTGGTTACTTACAAATTAAATCTCCCAATCCTTTATAAATTCACATTAATTTTGTATAATTCTGATTTTGGGCCTTTTATAAAGGATAACAACATCGAGTTTCTCTTAACAACTAAGCCATCACATATATCTATTCTTCACCTACCCACTTTTTTTTTTTTTCCTTCGAAATATTTGTAATGACAACAAAAATTACTAATTTAAGGCTGAATTCCAAATTCTCCTATTCAAAAATCTAATTTAGATTGCAATTAAAAAATTATTATGTTAAAAATTTTGCTTAATTACTAAAACTGAAATTTAACAGTGCCCTAAATTCCTAAGAGCATTGGCCAATAAGGCCCATAATAACACAAACCTACAATCAACAAACATCTGGCAAATCAAGGTATTATCTATTCGCAATTACCAAATTTTGGATCTCTTCTTCAATCATTAAATTTTCTCCTCAATTTTTATTTTTTATATAAAAATTCAAAAATATTTTCCAAGCTTTTTATTTATGATATTTATCAGGATTCAAACAGTGCTTAAAAAAAATGAAAATTAATAAATAAAATAATAAAAATCAGTAAAAGAAAAAAAAAGAAGAGCTAGATATGCTCGAAAGATGCAAGTTACGTTACTTACGTATACAATAAAGTACATGAATTAATAAATAAGAAACAAAAATATAAAAAAGAAAAGAAAAATACAAGAAACAAAATAAAAAAATTTAATAACACCTGGCATAACTAACAAGTTGTGACTGGGCTGGCTATTCACTCAATTTGTGGAGTTAACCGGCGCGTCGCCACCGGCGGCGAGAATCTCTGTGAGAGCCGTCATGGCTTTGACCTGCATCTCCAAGGCCGCAATATAATCAGTCGCTTCCTCTAAAAGACTGGTAAACGATGCCTTTCGGCAACCAGGAACCAACCGGCTCAAAACTCGAACTCTATCATCCAAAACAGGTATCCTATTGTTCTCTCTCGCAATATCCTTCCTCCTCAACCGGCTCTCACCGGTAACCTTCACTTTCTTAACCTTTTTAATCCGCCTCAGCCTCAGCCTTCCCGCTAGAATCGAGCGGCTCCATCGAGTCGTGCCTTTCGCTGCGACGGCAAGGACTCTGTCGGCAGTTTCATGAATTTCTCTGCCTTTTGCAGCCGTGGAGGAAGTCCGACGAGATAGGCGGAGAGCTTCGAGAAGCTTGGTGGAATAGATCTGCTGTTCTGGTTTGGTTTTCCACCTTGTTTTGGTGATGATTCGATTGTTTGTGTCGTGGTTTTGGATTTGATTTTGCGTTTCGTGAGTGAGTTTTCTTCGCTTCTTCCTTTGCTTCAATTCTTGCGACGTGTCTGAATTTGATTCGACGCTTGAGATCAAGGATGCCATAATATAATTCGCTTGAATATACCTCTTTTCTATAAAACTCGTTGGTTTTTTTGCCTGAAACAGTAAGGATAAATTGATACTTGCAGAAGAGAATAAAGCTATGAAAATTCAAATTCTTGAATCTTCTTAATTAATTTGTAGCTAATGAAAATATAGAGCAATTTACCTTGGAAGAAAATGAGAAAAGAAAAATAAAAAAGTGGCTATGGAGGCTGCGCTTGGATAATTAGAAGCAAATAAACAGTGATGACTGATGCGGCGGTGGGGCGGTGGTGGTGGAAGCTTTTATCGTCGGAGAGAAAGAAAGAAGAGTGAGAGAGAGAAAGATGTTAGGGAAAAATGAGAGAAAAAATAGGGAGTGGGGGAGACTTTACAAGCAATTCACGAGAAACCACGCGGCGTTTCCTTAATCACATTTAATTGAGGATTTGGCTTTCGTGCTCTCCGCTTCTCTATTTAATAATCACATTTATTTATTAATAATTAAGTTTTAAAAAAATAAGCTTTAGTATACTCTTTTTTTTTTTTTTTTTTTTTTTTTTGCCAAAAAGCTTTAGTATAATCGGGTGACAATTTTGATATGATATATTCAATTAACTGATTTTATTTTATTTATTATTGAATATTTATTAAAGTTGGAGTGTGAATTGATTTTAAAATACTCTCTCTTTTCAAATTAATAGGTAAACTTTTTATAATGGACGTCTTAAATTATAGACATATTTCTATTTTAAAAAAATAATTTAGATAATATTTTATTAAAATATCCTTATTTATTTAACATTGGTATTCATAAACTTATCATTTAAATTAGTTGTATTTATATTTTTAAAAATACATTAGTTAATATTTACTAATACAAGAGTTGGGTTCTAAAAAATTAATTTTTTTGGATTGTAAGTTATTGTAAGGGTAATTTTGAAAAAAAAAAATTAAAATTAATAATTTTAACTAAATTAACCTGTAATTCTTAATTCATATGAAAAGTTAATTGTTTTTATCAATTTGGGAGGGAGGGAGTACAATTTTTAATATTTACTATTTAAATTTAGTTATTTCAATTTTTTTTTAAATATAATTAATTGCTAAGATTTTTTTTTTTTAAATACCATATGAAACAAAACAAAAATTTTAATTTTTGTAGGATTATTGAGTTTTGTCAGTACAAATATTCTATCCTTCTTCCTATCTATAAACTTCATTTCAACAATAATGACGTTTCAAAACTGACTTTGATGTTTAGGATTTCCACCAAAAGTTCTTTACTATTCTTTTTTTTCAAAGGATTATGAAAAGAATGAGAGCTACTTTGAGTCTAGCTATTTCACATTAAGGAAAAAAAATAGTTTGCAAGTGTTACTTGTCTATTTTAATGTTTTTATATTTAGAACATATAAAAATCATCATAAAAATAAATTTATTTTTCATATCGGTTTATATATTAATATTAAACATATCATTTATTATGTAGCTCATTATTAAAAATAAAATAAAAATATTTTTCAAATACCTTATTTTTCTATTGTTCGGTTGCCATACAGATAATAAGTTAAAAAAATATTAAAAATATTAATTTTTAAGACTATATGAAAACGAGAAATATGATTTTTTTTTTTTTTTAGAATTTTCTTTAAAAATAGCTTAATTTTTTTTCAGTGCTTTAAATTCATAAAATGTGAACAATATTTTCTAAGAAACAAACAAAGCCTTAATCACCATTCACCAGTGAAGTCATAATTTTTTCCAATTTATAAATCATTTTTTTTAACAATTTACAAATGTGACCCATGCTTTTGAAATGACTTATTATAACCCATATAGTTTAACTATATATTAGGTGGAATTAGTGGTCATATTATTTAATTTAATTGTATGTAATTTGAAAAAAAAAAGTTTAATAAATGTCATATTACCTATAGCTAAGCCAACATGCTATTATATTAATTATATCACACCTATTAAGATAATACAATACATTTCTATGGATTATGTTGTTAAAAAGTCTTCCTTCCATGTGATCTTCCATTTTGTTATGAAAGTGCAAGAGTCAACAGGAACATGAGATTTGGATTAAGAATCCAAATCCAAATTGAAGACGTTAAGTGCATTTACATCATATCAAAAAATAAAACTTCCTCTAATTAATTTTTTCTTGGCATTACTAATGATAATTTCCCATATTGTTAGCATTTTCAACAAAGAGTAGTTTTGAAAAGCTGATTGTAATTTAACACTTCATGAAAATATCTATATCATGTGACATGCAATTGCAATTATGCCAAAAATAATTTATATATGAATAATATTTTCTAAGAAAATAATTATTTGTTTTCTATTGTTTGATTATTATTTTACTGAAAATCAATTAGAAATTATTTTTCTGAAATTTTGAAGTGTATTTAAAAATTTTATTTTATTTTTTAATTTATTATAATAAGACTATGAGAATATTTCAACTTATAAAAATTTTGTATTTTTCTATTTTTTTTGGCAAGTGTATTTTTCTATTTATTATTGAATCTAAAGAAACAAATATATATATATATATATATATATATATATATATATATATATATATATATAAGTACATTATGAGAGTCGAGTGATGGCCATGGACAACAATAATGATCAATAAAATAATAAACATGTGTTTATAATATATTTATATATATTTAAATTATTTATCTTCTTATGAATTTGTCAAAGTTTGAGAAATAATTTTGTAATTTTTCATAGAAAATAGGTATAATTACACATAAAAGTAAAAGGCTTCAAATCCTTTTTTTTTTTTTTATTTATAAAAAGATTAGCTAATATATTAATTTTATTTAAAAAAAGCTAATATATTAATTAAAAATTTATTTAATTTTTTTATTACATATAATATATTTAATAAGCCTAATGTAATAAAATATATTTTTAATATAAATATTATATTAAAGAAACATTTGATAATAACATACCAAACCTACCTATAGTGTTATATATATATATATATATATATATATATATATATATATATATGATTAAAAAATAATAATGAAGCCTAGAAGCTACCTATAGCTCGAGCTAGATAGTGATTGCATGACGCATGAGGACATTAGGCGTTGGTTGATTAAATAATACATGTTGTTTTAGTGGACACATAGGCAATAATGCTTTGTCTCAAGCATGGTTTTATAACAAATGGAACACTTATTTTATGTTTCTTAACTTAATTATTAATTATCATATACACCAAGTGCAATACAAATAACCAATTATTTTAAAATAATTCAAATTTATAATAAAAACTCTAACACAATACTATATATATATATATATATATAACATCTCAAATAATATTTAATTTTTTAAAAAATTCAACCTAAACAACCTAAACATTTAATTAATTTTAAGAGAGAAAGGGGAAAAAAAAAAAAAAGGATTAAGAGTGACAAGGGAAATGAAAGAAAGGACATGAATTTTGCTTCTCCAAGCAACCAACATTATAAGGTATCTAATTAAACATCATATAATTAAACCACCTAAATTTTAATTATTCTTATGTTTATATATATAATCTAATAAAGGAAAACTTCCACATGGCGTGCAGTTTCAATCACCTTTAACTTGCTTACAAAGACAAAGAAAAAGAAAAAGAAAAAGAAACAGATTTATTAGTAATTAGGTCAAACAAAATGGATAAACCTTATTGTTTTAATTAGTGTAATCTAAAAATTTAACATAGTATTATAGGAAATGTTTGGTGCTTTATTTAATATTTTACTTTGTACGTCAAACCTTGGCAGGTGAAGCTTTTTTCTTTGGTCCATTGAATCCAACGTAGGATCAATTTAAATGTGTTGAATTGAAAAAAGTGAAAATTTTTACCCCCATCGTTAAAAAGAAAAAAAAAAAAAAAGGCTTTTTGTTTTTTTTTGGGTGGATAAACCTTGAAACTTCTATTTTTGACAATAATAGAGAAGTACGGGAAATGGGACAAAAGGGTTAAATTAGTTTTTAAATTTGGTATTTGGAGATAAATTAGAACAAAATCACATTTTTTGTCATTAAAATCTTCATACTTGTTAATTTTTGTCAAATTTGTCATTGGTCAAACTTTGGGCAATGCATGTGCTATAAAATCAGACGAAATAATGTTAATTTTATAAGTTCCGTTTGGCATAACTTTTCGAAAAAGTATTTTTTTAATTTTTTTTTTTAGTTTTTTCAATTTTGAAAAGTGTTTAAAAAAAAATATGATGTTTTTTCAAAAAGTAGGATTGAAAAAAAAAACAGTTTAAAAAAAAAATCAATTAATTAAATAAAAAATTCAAAAAGTATTTTTTTAGCCTACAGGCTAATAGTAGTAATCAATTAAATTTAAGTTTTAGGAGTATAAGTGAAAATCATTTTTCGATATTATGTAATGATTAAATGTTTTAATGAATGAAATTAATGATATTTTGTTGATCATTATACACATCTTTATTTAGTATTAAAAATTAAATTTCAGGGACAAAACAAAAATTAAACAATTAAATGAATATAAGAATTACAAAATCCAAAATATCATTCATTAATATCTATAAATAACATTCAAATAGGGGCGAATTAGAAAATTTAATAAGGGGCGATAAAAAATTAAAACTTAACTTATAATCACATAAATTAGTATCGTGCTATATTTAATTTTCATCAATCATTAATATATTAATTAATCACATAATAGTTTTTAAAAACTACATAACACTTTTTGAATTTTTTTATTTAATTAATTATTTTTTTAATTTTTTTGAAATTGTTTTTTTCAATCTGGTTTTTTGGAAAAATATCTATTCACCTATTTTTTCAAAACTGAATTTTTTTTTTGAAAAATACTTTTTCGAAAAGTTATGCCAAACGGAACTTATGAAATTAATGCTATTTTGTATGATTTTATAGCATATGCATTGCCCAAAGTTTGACAAATAACTAATTTGATAAAAATTGCTAAGTATGAGAATTTTGATGACAAAAAAGGTAATTTTGTCCTAATTTATTACCAAGTGCCAAATTTAAAAACTAATTTGATCCTTTTACCTAGAAATGGGTGTGTTTTTCATACTTAAAACTCACATTTTTTATTTTAAAAACACAGAGAAATTATCTATAATAGTTTTTAAAATTGTGAAGTCTCAAATCCAAATTTTAGTCCAAAGCACAATTAAAAAAAAAAACCTCATAAAAATTTTATTTCATAGTGTAAAACATTAAAAATTTTAATTAAAACAAAAATTAAAATTTACCAATTAGACTGTGTCGATGACAAAAATTAAAATTTCAACTAAAACTTTTAAAATTCAAACCTCGAAAAGTTAAAGAAGAAAATTATATATATATATATATATATATATATATATATATATATATAAAACTCATTCTAAAAAAATAAATTATTTTATATGAAGTTATAACATATTGATGGCATAAAAACTTTGTTATAAAGGGAATATAAATAAATTTATTTATTCATTTATAAAAGAATACGTGTCCTTATCTTTTCTTGCAAGGCCGGTATACGGTATAATATACTATGTATATGGGCTTCTGCCGTGTGATTATCAGATTCTTTTTAAAGGCCTTTTGTTTAGGGTTTATAATTGTTAAATATAGTGATGATGTGGAAATGTGGTATTGGATAATAAAGGGAAGTGTTGGCTTCCACTTGTTGGGTTTTGTAATGTGGGGTTAAAGGAATTTGTTTTTATTCTCAGCAATGATTAGTGGGTGATGCACAAATAGAAAATGATGGAGATCAAAATTTAAAAAGAAAAGAAAAGAAAAGAAAGAAGGCATGTGGTTGTTTTCATGGCACTTTCCTTCTTCTTGGCCTTTTATTTGAGTCCTTGTAGCATGGACATGTTTGATCCACGTTGCCTATAACCAAGTTCATTGCTCTCTGATTAAAGATTAATTACAATAATGAGAATTAGGGTTTATTTTTCTTTTTATTAATTATAATTTAATTTTTAAATTTATATAATAAATTAATATTTTTTTTATTTATAATTCCGGTGTGAATTCATAATTTAGTTTTATTGATCTAAAGAGATTGATTTAGTATTATTATTATTATTATTTTATAATTTAAACTTTAGTCAATAAATATAAATCTTATATCTATTTATTTATCATGTATACATAAATTATAAATTACAAACTATATATATATATAAAAAAAAAAAAATGAATTTACTAATAGAAGCTGGGTGAAAATCCCCTAATTTAGAGACATACTAAATTATTAAGTTGTGGAATAGGGTTAGGAGAGTTTATAAAAAAAGAACAAGAGTTATTTCATTAACTAATTCACCCAAATGACCCAAAACAAAACCTAGTAAAAATGTGCTAAAATCTTGTTTAAGATTTAAAAAAGGAAAAACAAGGGGATTCCCTTCTAAAAAAAACACTAAACAGAAATTGCATAGGCCCCTCCGGCTCTCCCCATTTCACTTATTATACAAACTTTAGGGTGGGATCTCAATTAATCAAAGACTCCAAAGACTTATGTGGGTATAAACAAAGACGAAAGGGTTTAATAATAAGATAAGGTTAAGGGTAATGATAATAATTACTATATAGGAGTATGTGATTTTTATGGAGTTGTAATAAAAAAAGAAAAAAAGAAAGAAATCTCAAGGGAATCAGATTGAGCCCCATTACCTATAACATGCCAGAAAGTTTGCCTCCTTGAGTGAGACAGGCTTCAATGTTATAAATGAAGAGTCAATATGAAATTTTAAGCAATAAATATTGGATCCTGTGTTATTCACTTAGACCAAGGTTTTGGTCTCTCACCAAACCAATAAAATACAATACCTTTCTTATTTTCTTTCTCTCTCAAGTTCACCTTTGTTTGCCAACGGGGCTTTGCTCTATCTGTAAGACCAAAGTTAAGTTGTTTAGATTTGCAGGTTTAGCTCTCAGTTTTATTTTTTATTTATTCATTAAAAGTTTAAATCATCAAGACTTAGCCCTCCCCTTTATTTTTTATAATTTAAAAAATTTAAATATAAAATCTCCTACTTTTTAATTTTATTTTATCTATATTGAATTGTAATGTTTAATTTAATTCATATTATATATATGACACATTTGTAATATATATATATTCATTTTTCATTTTAATCTCTCAATTTAAATTTTTTTTTTTTGGCCTCATCTCTTTTGGAGTTCTGGCTCCTCCCCTAATTAAGAAGGAGGATATCCAATAAAAACGTACAATAATTGTAGCTACATAACAGGAGATAACCTTTATTTTTTTAATATTTTTCATCAAATTGGTGGTAACTCCTTGTGATTAGGAAAAATCAAACCTGAAATCTTTCACTTCATGCACCCTTTAAAAAAAATGAGAAGATAAATTAGACTACACATGATTCGTATTATCTTATACTTTTTTAACTTATCTTTTTTTTTTTTGCGAAATTTTTTAACTTATCTTTGAATCATATTATGTAACTTATGATATGAAATGATTGTTTAATTATAATAAATCCGTGAATTAAACATTAGCATTGGAAGTCGGAGATAATGACAATGCAAGACTTGGTCTGACTAGAAAGTAAATTGGTGATTTCTTATGGATTTATCCAACTAGATTCCTACTTATCCTTTCTCTTAACTACTTTCAGTGAATCATTTGGTGTCTCTACCAATTGAAATGCTAATTTTTAATTAAAAGCTTAACAGCTGGATACAGAAGATTTTATTAAATCATCCTGTGATTTTATATAAGACAAACAACTTAAAATGGGTTTGCTCCCTATCATGGGTTTTTTCAATTAAATAATGCACACTCGTTATTTATTTAAAATATTAATTAAAAATTTCTTGTTTCATTTGTATATTTAATTTATCAATGCTTGAATTTGACAAGCAAACCATCTCTTTTGTTTCATTTGTCACGGATGGAGGAGGTTATCTAAATTATTAGGTTTTTTACTCCATCAAATCCGGCTTCAACACTCTAATAAATTCTGCCCTAAGGATAATAGATAATAATCTTATTTCAATATTGAATGTGACTTTTATTTTTTTTAAATAGAGGAATTCGTGAGTTTAAACTTGAGTTTATTATCCAGTCGAAAAATGCATTATCCATTAAATTTTTTTGTACGAGTTCAGAATGTCAAAGATTTAATTTAAATATTTAAATTATAAGAAAATGTTTAACCAACTAATTATTCGATTATATTTTCTTTTATTTGATTATGAATACATCAAATTAATTTTTTTTTTAATATATATCGAAATTAAAATTTCTTTCTAAACATGAATTTAAAAGCGCTTTCTTTTTTATTATTTTTGTTTAAAAAGAGATTTGGTGGAACCAACGCATTTTACGGTGTCAAGTTGATGTAAAATAATGGGTATAAAAGCTTGAATTGGGAGAAGAAAGAGGTTTTTGTTTAAAATTTCTTTGCTAGGTATATAGGGGTCTAATCTGTCCTCTTGCTTCATTTAAACCAAAACACAATTTAACAAACAAATTTTCATAAATAATTTGATTGCATCGTCATCATTAGGCTAATTAAAGACAATTGCACACGAGTGCTTGCCTTGATATGAAATCAATCCCTTCGCTTATGTCAAACACAATAATGATGATTATAATTAGTTTAATAATGACATGTTAATTGTTTTAAAATGCTTAACTAAGGCCAGCTATTGAAAATGGCATAACACTAACCAAGATTATTTGACATATTTAATAATTAAGCTTTGATTGAAGTTCTGACTTGTAATTTCATAATTTTCAAAAAGATTGATTTGAGTATTATTGGGATGGAGATGGACTTGCTACATCCCTTAATAATTGTAAAAGATCACGAGTAAAAAATTTAGCCTTTCAAACGAAAAGCCTAGTATACTTTGGGGCATGGAGCATCAAATGAAATCACTTGATAATGTCCTAAATTTCAATCTTCTGCACAAAGATTTAAAAATTGATATTCACACAGTATATATGAAAATTTACTTGCTAGTTGCTAGCTAAGCTTGAATTGACCTTTTCCTGTCTCCCTGATTCAATACATTAATTTTTCTACAATTCTATTTAAGCTGTCCCATCCAGTTATTATAGGATTAGAGAAAACAAGTTGCAATTATTTTATGAACAAATAATTTTTAATGTTTTCTCCACACATGATGTAAGATATCTATACTCTATAGTGTTTCATGAAACAAAATAATAGAGCAATTGACTTTTTCCTGTCTCCATATATGTTTTATTCACTTCAAGCAATAACAAAATATACGAATTTGCATACACGAGGACAAAAAAAAGTTGAAATTATCATAAACTTGCAGGTCAGGAGTAGAGATTATTCTGATTATGAACAAGTTGAATGAATATGCTTGTTTTGTTGCTTATCTATGCAACTTAAATTATCATAGCCTCATATACTATGCAACTTAAATACTATTCTCATAGTAAGCCAAATGATTGCTTTACATGTTATTTCTCCATGCAATGAACAAAAGACAGTATAGCAAAAAATAATAGAGTACTAAAGCAGTGATGTACAAATGTGCATTTTCTGTTTCGTCAATAACTTGATATCCTAAGGGGAAAAAAAAATCTTCAAATTGTTGCAACTATATACTCCAACCAATTGAGCTTATGTTTTCATAGTGAAGAGAGTAAAAATTTATAGAGAATCTTACAATGTATTTATGTAGCATTTCTGTCAGCGGGTAACTGGTAGCTGCAAGCTGTTTGTTGAAGCTTTGGGCTTCACAGCATAAGCGAGTGTGATTTTTGATTGGGTGGAGTCTGGAATTTCTTCTTGGAAAGGTACTTCAAACAGAAGTGATTCGTACAAACAGACCTCATCTTCTTTACAATAGTAGACCTGCAAAGAGGAACCAAATTGATTGTTTACCTCTAAATCATAGACAATTGTGATCTTAGGCTTATAATTCCTATCATGGCCGAATTGCCTAAGTAGTCAATGCCCCAATACATGATATAGTGATTTCCTTATGGCAAACCATACCTGGTGTAACTTTCTGGAGTAATAGACCAAGAATCTTGCATGGTTCATAGAGAGTTCACACTGGTAACTAAACTAAAGAGGTGCTTGATTTTGCAAGAAAATTATAAACTCATTCACATGCATGTCATTTTAACACTTCAAATAAATGGAGGCTTGTAAAAACTGAGATTTTACAACTTCAGCAGAGAGTTTGAACTATTCCACTTACAGCTACAATTAACAGGGTATATCTTAACAATTTTATTTTGCATTTTAAAAATGAATTATGAAAATTGATCAAGAGTCGATTAAAAAGATGTTATTTGGTGAGAAAATTTTATCAATAAAAAAATGAATGCAATATGTATGAGAGATGTGTTTGTTAAATACATAAGGATAAATCTAATGCAAAACTTAACAAGCAAAGACTGTTAAAAATTAAAACAAGGAACATAAAAATATTTTTCTTGGCCAAAATACGTGAGTAAAATAAAAACCCTGATTAGATAAGGAAGAAATTACAAGTTCTCCAAACATTGATCAAACGATAAGAAAATTCATTCAGAATGTCTCGAGTAGTCGAAGACCTACTCTGTGAAATGTCTTCAGTAGTCTATGATATAAAAGCTAGAATTAATCAACCTAGCCAAATGCAATCAGCAAGCAAAATGCTCTCTGAAAATGTATTTTCTGATGTAGAACATATTGTCTCTAAGTTATCTTTTTTTCATTCAAGCTGTGGTGCACAAAGCAAAACAAGGCATACCTTGCAATTTATTCTCCCTGTCGAAGCTGCGGCAGAGGATCTCCTAAAATGAAGGATTGCTGTTCCTTCTGGACTAAGATATCCATCTGATGGATCAATCAAAACTGCACTTTCAGGTTCAGTTTCAACAATAAATTTACTGCGTGCTTCCTGCGTTTAATTTACAAGGGATAATATCATTTAGTATGAAAAAATTATCAAATAAAAAAGGATCAAACTGCTAATTGTGTCAACAGCAGTAGGAGGGATTAATATAGAGCTATAATCAAAAGGTTGGACCCTGCATGACCTTTGAGAAATGGTAATCTTCAGGTAATGATATTTTGAGACTAAGGTCTCCCTCCCTAGATGAACCGCCATCAATTTTAATCATCTGTGTGTCAGCTGAGGATCGTCTCCTGAGACGTTTCAAGGATCTGGATTTTGGTGCAGGAGGCTGAACTCCTTTCAGCTCCAAAGTAAGAAGTTCAGCTTCTTTCTTGTTCAAGTCTATATACCTGATTACACTGTTGTTTGTATCAGCTATGATAAGTCTTCCTGCAAATAACCAAGAAAAGCTTTCAGAGCATGTGTATTACTTGTAGAAGCAAAAGCTAAAGAACCAAAACTTGGTTCCAACTTCATGAAAAAGCATTATGTCACATCATCAAATTTATTCCACTGATCCATCAGCAAATAGCAGGTGTTGATTTACTTTACTCAGCATAGTAGCCCATATCTATAGGCAAGACCTGTATTTGACGAATGCAATGCAAATGGACCTACTTGATTAAGAAGGTAATATAGCTAAACTCAGTTAATTAACAAACTCTTGGCAATAAGAGATTTCAAATTTCATTACTGTGAAGAATCATTTATTGCATGATGATAGGAAAGAGAATCACCATTTTCAGCCTCAATGATTCCAGATGGCTCTGAAAGCTGCAGAATATAAACAAGTATTATATTCGATAAGTTATGCAACTAGGTGAAAAAAGTAATAAACAGTGGAATGACTGGTCAAAGATTTTCATTTACAATGATTTCAAGTCTGAAAAAACAGAAGCATCCTGAAATACACCTTTTTTTTTTCTGCATTTTTAGAATCAAGTTATTAATTTCAAGAAGAATTTTGTTTCACATTCCTTCTGGCTCATTGTTCTCCTGTGTACCAAAATAGTCTAATATTTCACAAACTTTTAACTGTATGCATCATATATTGCATGCACTAAAACAATGGTTTATGTTGCAAACGGCTGACAAGAATATGATGTTAAAACAATAAATATGTCACCATCAAACTAAATCCCAAATGTTCTTGGAATTTGGTCTATTTATTATCATTTTCAAATTTTCAGTAAGCAAACATTCATTCTGTTTCTGCTCATTCTTGAGACGAGTGGACAAAATTTACAAAGAAAAAAAAAATTTCACTTTGGTGGTTACTGAAATAGGGGCATCTTAACTATCTTTCTGAAAATTATTTTAGGAAAAGCTCTATCAATTGAGTTTCTGGTCTGGAGAATAGTTTAATGCTTTTGAGGATAGATGACTGTTTCAGGTGACAGTACCAGAGGCACTTCAGCTATAATTTTGGTATCATTACTGTCCAAAGAGTGCAACATTTTTTGAGATATTTTCCAACCTGAGCATCCAGTGCTTTTCCATCCTTGAAACCAGCTTTCCCTGTTCCTGCTATTGTGCTAACCCTTTTAGACCCTGGATCTAGCTTCTTAATCTGAAAATCAAAAAGAGGACAACTTCACGCTATGCAATGGTGCTTGAGTCTTCATTTAAAATCAAAATCCTATAACTAGACATTTACAGAAAATTCAAAACGCACCAAAGGAAATTTTGTACCTAGAACTTAACAGTATGCAGGGAATCCAACCACATGAAAAACACAATGGATTGCAAATATCAACAAGTTTTGTTAATTTCTAGTGAAATCAAATATAATTTTATTGTTCTTTTGGAGAGTTTCGATACAAGAAGTACTGAGTGGTAGAATTCAATCTGGACAAAAAGATGGAAAGAATCAATAGCCTGCTATGAACCTTATGCATTACAATAAACATGGAACTGCTTTTGAAGATCAGCACCTAAAGCATTAATATGATATTTTATATTGAGAAAAAAGAGTAATTCTGCCTCAAAGGTGATAACTAGTGGTTAAAACTTAATAATCCAAACTTGGAGGTCATAGGTCTGAATCAGTGAAATGATGATTTATAAGATTTCATTGTGTAGCTAAACCACTACAACCCAAAAAGAAAAAATGTTACTCTTCTGTTCATTTTCCCAAAGCACCTGGCTAAAATAATCAGTTGTAACACATTATATGCAAAGCCACCAAAATATTGAAAGATATTCAAACTTTGAAGTTTGCAGTATGTTATAGCAGTTAAAATGTCTTGAATATATTCATCATTACCTTGTGATTATAGCTATCTGCTATATATATTTGACCATCCTTTGCACATAATACACCCAGTGGATGTTGAAGAAGTACTTCAGACCCTATTCCATCATGGTCTCCAAACTGCAAATTAAATGTTGAGGACGAATTGGAGATTATTTGGTGCAAAAGATTAGATTTTGCTAAGCAATAAACTTTGAGAATCTTCAATGTTAGTTTTATATGGTGTATAATTGCGTTTGGAAATTAAAATACCAGTACATGATGCAAATGGTTTGTTAGTCTGAAAATGAATTACCTTGAACAAGTTGTCAGGGAAAATTGGATCACCTCCAGCTAGCAGCCTTGATCCTCCTGTTTTCAGATCAAGTGCTCGAATGGAGCTACTTTCACTATCAGCAACATATAACTCCTTCAAATCTATGAATAAGCATTGAAGTATAACTTTCATTATAGCAGTTAACATTTAACTAATGGTTTATAAATGTCATTGACGGTTATAAAATCTGTCAAATAATCCAAAAAATTACCAGGAGATGGTGAAATTCCAGAAGGTTGTGCAAATGATGTGCTTGTGGAGCTATTTCAATAATGAAACAGGAAAAATCATCAATGTCAAATATGAAAAATGTCTCAAGAAAATGGAATGCTGATTAACAAACTTTTAGAACAGAAGCAACATTGAAAGACGAATAAACTGTGACATCTGCTCAGGAAATCCAGAAGAAAGTGAAGTGAACAGAAACAGTTAAGGTAAACCTATTCATCAATATACCTAGATCCATTCAAGTTTCTTTCATAACCATCACCACTGAAAGCTCTAGTAACTCCATCTAGAGTATTGTGCTCCCATATCTGATGCTGGCCAGCCATTGCAATATAAACTTTTTCATTGACTGGCTCGAAGCAGACATCCCATGGAGAGTTGAGAAGCTGAAAGACGAAGAATGTAGATTTAAGAATTAAAGAAAGAGGCTAAGACATGAGATATGTAATAAATATTTTCTGGAAAATCTTCAATTATTTTCAATTAAAAAAAAAAAGATTAGTAATGTGATTTTTCCGAATTTTATGAACATATTTAACAGAAGTCCCAAATTTTAACATGAAACATTAAAGATGCATCTTTAAAATGCATCCCAAAGTCATGTTTCTCCTGTCTTGCCTGGGTGGTTCCTTTTCCTCCCCCTTCATAATCAGAACCTTTGGTACCATTTCCAGCAAGAGTCCGCACCATTTCATCAACAAAATTAATCTCCCTACAACAGAAGAAGAAAAATAATTATAAAATGATTTGTTACAAGGATGAGGCTTCATATTCTACGTGATTCAAATGAAGAAGGCAAAGTAATTAGAAATGTAGAAAACATGTTTCCACATCATATGAGAAAGGGGAATGAAGGATGGTTCTGAAGTTGCAACATACCTCAAAGCATGGTTTTCAGTATCTGCAACATAAAGGATATTTTTCTTTGCATTGTAAGCCAGGCCCTGGAGAAGCATGTAACCACAATGTTACAGAAATACATTTAAGTGAAATTGAAGATTTGAAACATGAGATAGCATACCTGAGAATGCATCTAAAGGTGCTTAAATTCAAAGTAGGAAGAAATGCTTCACTTATGAAATATTTCTGGAGAAATTAATCTATAATTAAATCCTCACCTGAGGGCGATTAAAGGTGGCTTCATCAAAGGGACCATCATGCAAACCTTCCTCTCCAGTGCTCCCAATTTGAACGATAAAGTTCCCATCTAGATCAGTGACCACCTGAACTTGGAGAAGTAACAAGATGGTTAGATATTAATACATTAATGATCCACATCCTTGTATACTTTATATTACAGAAGTCAGAACAACTAAAGACCATTTTCTGGTGAATTTCTTGCCGCAGATTATGAATGAGTTTCTGATGTAAAAGTACAAAACTTAAGTGAATCTTTTCTTTTCTTTCCTTTCCTTTCCTTTTTCTTTTGTTTGTTTGTGTATATGCAAAAGAGAGAGAGAGAGAGAGGATGTACTATGCGGTTATGGTTACTATCTGAAATGAACAGCCGATTGTTAAGAACATCAATTGCCAGCTTTCCAGGAAACTTCAAAGGAGAGGTAAATAAACGAGGATCATTATCTTTCTCCAAACGCAGAGGAATTGGCGTGCCATCTAGGAGCTTCTTCCCACCATAATACAGAAGAGCTGCCTCCACCAAATCACCAAGATCCTAAAATCAGAAGGCAAAATGTTGACTTACTTTCTACTTAATTGGTCATTGCTCAGTAAGAATAAGTATTCTAACATAATATAAGTGTATAAGTTGTATGCAGAAGTAACACAACCACAATCAGTCTAAAATCACCATCCAGTAATATGAAAAAAACTTTTACATAGGAAACATGAATGAACAACTTTAGGGGCCAGAGAGATCTAAATTGTACCATTCTTTTACATGCATGTTTCTTATATGTTAATTGATAATCTCAAATAGAGCCATTTGCAAAATGGGATCAATGCATGCAGTAGAAACATGAAATGGTAACAGCAGTAAATTAAAAAAGTGATTTCATTCCATTAAAATTCTGCTGGTTCTAATTTTCTTAAATAGTGTCATTCAAGGTAAAAAAACTCATACTTTCAAATTCAAAAGGGGGATCAGACCAGCCAATTGTGTCACTATATAAGTATTTCATTTGAACTATGTGTATTTTGGCACTCAAACTCTTGCAGATCGAAACTTTCAATTGTTTTCCACCATACAGTCAGTTCTGGATTTTGGTTAGTTTAATAGTCCTTGATAAAAGTAGGCTAACAATTAAAACCTCATCAAAATCAAAGTTGTAATGCAAGCAAGATGTGAATGTGATAAATTTCAGTGTTCAGTTATCCAAAAGGATGATTGGTATTTGTAAATCAGTTTAGAGAAGGCAAAAGTTTATAATCCTGAGATTTCCAAATGCAATTCTTTCATCTATAGACAGATATATGCAAAATTGTGCTTTAACCAAGACTTCACTATGAAAATTATAAAATAAATTAAAGCTACTCATGGGTACCTTTCTGCGGCCTTCTCCTGAAATTTGTACAAGAAGCTTACCATTGGGTCCAACAATGGCAAATGTAGGCCATGAATTAATGCCTAGCTCACGCCACAAATACATATCTCCATCATTGACAACCTATACTGATAAGAGGCTGGATTAAGATGAAACAGTATGGAAATATTTAATTATTTAAATGAAGAAGCAATTTAAAATACATGACCTAATGCTTAAGCAAAAAGAACAAAGGTCTAACTTTGAACATATCATATGTATTATAAAATATCTTAAATACTAAAAACAGATGGTTTTCCCCCAATATTTGTATGTGCTCTGGGCAAAAATAGGCCATGGACATCATCTTTACAACCTTATAGCCTCCAGAATTTTAAGATTTTCAATCATGGGATAAAATACATGAAAAAATTGGACATTTTTCCTAACCTTGTTGATTGTTTATAGTTTTTCTTTGAAACTAAGGAACAATTAGTACTATAACTTCAGGTTATTTGGCTTATCAATCCCTGCAGCAGTATCTGGATGCTCGATAGAATAAAGGAAGCAAGCAAGCAAATGAAAATGCACAGGCAAATAGATACATGAATAGTGCAACCAGAAGTTTATAGCTATTGA
Source organism: Vernicia montana (assembly GCA_949750685.1). Lineage (NCBI taxonomy): Eukaryota > Viridiplantae > Streptophyta > Magnoliopsida > Malpighiales > Euphorbiaceae > Vernicia > Vernicia montana. Next base: position 20,903 of record CATKHJ010075758.1, on the reverse strand, counting down.
ATATTTTATTTGAAGTTACACTGACATGTATATTAGTACAAAACCAAATCCACAGCCTAATTGATAATTTTCGGATAGATAATATCACTTCAAGTCTGGTTGTTCATATATTGAATATGCAAAAGATTGTGCCTTATTTTTTTTTTTCTCCTTTTTCTTAAGCATGCATATGGAATATCTAATGTATCTGGTTCTATAATACACAAATATGGTAAGATAGATTGCAATTATGCTTGTACTAACATCTAAACTTTGTTCTTACCGGGTGAGAGATGTTATAGCGAAGGACTGCATTGCGGATTGCTTCTAAATCTTTCTCATTGTCAAATTTAGCTGAATGTACCCCCACAACAGTGAACTGTTAAAGTATTATCACATAAAAATCATCATGTGGAATCACACTGCATCCTGGATCATTGCAATAGATACAAAAACAATAAAGTGTTGATACGATGTCAAGGAAAACATCATCATGAAAAACTTTGAAAATTAATTGTGATCCTCTTGTCTTCTCTTGATTCCACTTTTTGACCTGTCATGTAGGTTTTTGGTATTTCCTTAACCTGTCCATAACAAGTATTTTTTTTTTCAAATAATATTTTTTACCAGGGAATGTACTATGATCATGGGTTTACAATAGTATATAAACATGGGTTTAATTTTACAATAGCATACATGTCATATCACAATCAACATACTTTGCCAGATATTATTACATTATGAGTAACCAGATATGGAAACATAACGAATGTAGCTCTGGATAAGAGAACATAAAGACTAATGAAATGAAATAATTAAACACGAGATTAAGTTTTCCACCGATACCTCTCCAAAGTAGAAGTTTGAAATAATAGAATAAAGTGCATGCATAAAGTAGCACCAGATATTCTTGTTCAAATACCTAATTTTGTTTTCTTGCTTTTTAATTGTACAATTATTGTAATTGGTGACTTAGGGCTTTTTAGCCTTTACAAATCTTAATTAATAGATGATTACTTTATCATTTTTAAATATATAAGGAGAGTTTTTTCATTCCCAAAATTGAAAATTTAAAGCAGCCAACAGATAGTGATATCTGAAAGGGAAGAAGAGGGTTTACTGGCATATCTTTATATTTTTTCTCCAGAAACTCTAGATCTGGCAACACATGCATACAATTTATGCAACAGTAGGTCCAAAAGTCCAGCAGAACCACTTTGCCTCTCAATTCCTGGAAAGAGAAATTGAAATGGTTCAAAACTAAAAGCATAGTCTATTATATAGAAACTACCATAAAAGAGGACAGACTTTCAGAAAACTACATAACAAATTTCTATTACTTGATTATCTTTCTGATACGCAAAAGAGCCAACCCCATGCCCACAAATATAATTTGAATAATGTGTTATCATATCTACAATCTAAAACATGTTATGTATTCAAGCCATTGGAAAATTAGAAGAGAAGACTTTATATCTTGACAGCATTTTCACTTCCACTACATGCTAACTAAATTTATGGTGATATAAGACTCAAATTCAATAGCTTATGTTGGTCAACTATGATTAGCTTTTTCAAAAAATTCTCAATACAATTCTTTTCTTCCATGTGTGTGTGACTGGAGGAAGGAATTTGAGTTGAGGGTTGTGTAAGGATGTGATAGCTAATATCAATGTGGAAGAATGTAGTTAGAGAAATTAAATGAAATTGACTATTCCTTACAAAGTTAAGCTGAAGACAAGATTAACATAGCTAAAAATAGACTAAGTAGCATATGTTGATGATCATAATGTTCAAAAATTCATAACAGAAATTTGAGTTCAGTAAAACTTGCCCTGCGAAATTGAAGTGGAGCTGTATTCAGCCAATCAAGTTTAGGTGGAAATTCTGGCACAACGCGAGCACTTCCACTGACACAACAAAAGATAATTAGCCCAGAACAGATCAAACCTATGTTACCAAAAAAATGCCTAATAAAATAGGACATAAGAAAAGTTGAATAAATGCATAAATGTATAGACAGTGGTCAGAAGGGCAAATTCTTGCTTACCTGGTTTCTAGATCAGATATATATTTTACAAACTGTTCGACTCTTGAATACTGTGACTTACCTATAACCAATAAATGCCAGTGAATTTGTTAACAATCACAAATCATCAAATAGCATCCAAATGGCTATAGACTTCACAAATGTATCTCAAAATTTTAAATAGTTCACATCACGAAAATCAGAAGACAAAAGAAGAAAACAAAGAGGAACAGGAATATTATGGCTAGGCAACATGTATTTCATGACATATAACTGTACCCTCATTCTGCCCAAATTCTGGCCTATTCACTCCAAACAGTAAATTCCATATAGCTTGAGGGGAAGCATATTGCATAGCCTAGAAATGCACAAACGTATGTGTATGAGAAGAAATGAAATAGCAAAACAATAACAGGAACATAAAAATACCCTCTTGTTAAACAACTGATTACTACAAAAGTTAAAGTTACATATTCCTGATTCTCAAATTATCACAATGGCAATAACATGAAGTCAACTCATATGCAATCCCCCATTATTCTTTTCTTTTAAGAAAGTTACCTTCCAGTTTGTGATGGTGAAGAACAGACAAGAAAGAGCAACGCCCAAACTTCCATATCTCAAAATATTGCGCCGAGAAGCCTGCAACCTGTCCACAAATTATTTCTGCAACCTGAAGAAGTTATACCAAGGCTTGATTTTTTTTTTTTTTTTTCAGAAAGACCCACTCAAATATTGTGTATTACATAAATTAGATTCAGTTTTCTAGACTTCCTGAGGAAAAGAAATAGTTTGCTAGACAATAGCTCATAAAGTTCTAGAGGAAATATTTTGCATCATTTTGGAGTTGTTCAGAACTGTACAAGAGCTTTTGTGTCATGGGAAAAACAGAATCTGAAAGTTTCTATTAAACATATGCAGGATTTACTTAATTCACTTATTAGAAGCACCCAACATGTAGTCTGATTCACTGGTTGTGGTTGACAGGATCCAAAATGCTGTAAAAATATAACAAGGAGGAGCAACAAGACTGGCCAAACATTTTGATCTTTTTTGGGGTTTTATCCCAGTTCTGCTACATTTCAGTAAGAGGAAGAAATTTAGGATAAATTGTCGATTGTATGAAGGGAAAAAATTGATTAGTGGTCGTGGAGTCGTGGGTCAATTAAAATTCTGAAGAAAAGAACCTATCTTACCCCCCGGCAGATAAAACTTTGTCGCTGGTAGCAATGTTGTTAAGAATTGATCCATTATCTGTTTTTTCCTCGAGCATTGTTGCCAAAGTCTGTTCAGAAGTATGCAGAACCTGAGGTCCATGCATCATCTCATCTGCAACATTATATCTTTATTAGCTATTGTGGCAATACAGTCTTAACTACTAACCAGGACAAAAACTGCGCAGAGCACAATAAAGATGTAATCTTGTTTGCCATCTTAAGAAAAGTCTAAAGAAACAATTAAGCCCAATTGATAGTGTATTGATGGAGAAAAAGTTTTCAATACAGAAGAAATCCATTACAAAAAAATGTTTTCAAAATTCTTAAAATGTGACAAAAAGCAGCCTCATCATTCCACATTATTGATGGTACAAAGTGACATCTTCAGAACTACATACTATAGCCATCAGATCCCCCACTGAGAATATCATCAATTGAAACATTTCCTATATCATTTCTGATAAGGGATGGACCAGCATTCCTTAGAGTCTCTTCTGACAATGTAGTTTTCACAGCTATGCACCTGCAAGAAGCGAAAAATTCTGTACATTAGCAATCAATTAAACTCAAAGTGAAACCCAAATAAAAAATGCAGCAGATAACCACAGAGGAAAAGAAATCTAACACCAGTCTCCATGTTTTGAGACATTCTTGAAAACCATTTCTATTCTTAGTTCGAAAGAATCAGTCACCAGAGATATCCTAATGAAACTGAATACACAAGTTATTAGTACTTATTAGTACATTTACCTCATCTGGGCAGCTTTTGCAGCTTGTACTCCAGCTAGTGCATCTTCAATAACAATACACTGGAAAAATTTGCAAAAACAAAATTAATATGACAAGAAGAAAAAGGCAACCGACTTCAGAGAAATTCTATGAAATTTAAAAAACGAAGAAAAATTGAAATTCAGTTGACAAAATTCACTAGCTTTGTGCCAGAAGATTGGGAAAATCTCTTCCCAAGGCAAAATAAAGTAAAATGGCCTTACAATAACAACACATAGAAGCAGTCCATGGCACTCATGAATGATGCTAGCAATTCTCAGTGGATGTTTGGTACTACATTGGAAAGACAATGACAATGACTAAAACTTATTCATGTCTCAATATTGCCTCAATAATATCCCTCTGTAGCAGTAAGTGAGCCATATACTTTGCTGTAATTATCTATACATTACTCTCTCTATCAAAGGAAAAAAAGATTAAAAAAAAAAAAGAAAATTTGCAGCTGCTTTCATAATTTTAATCATTTGCCATAACTTCTTTGGGTCAAAAGTTCTTACAACTTACTAGAGAGAATTATATTGTAAACCAAATATACCTCCCTAATGGGCACATTCAAGATCTTTGACGCAGCCAAGAAAATGTCAGGAGCTGGTTTCAAATTCTCAAAAGCATCTGCTGACACAATAGCATCAAACCTGATAAAAGGAGGTTAACAAAATAATAAGGATAGAAGTACTACAGTGCTACCATGGTAAAAGATATAATTATATCTCAAATATTTGGACTCAGTTCAAATGTAGACCTATTATATCTGGAGTAATCTGACGTAGGCCATACTCATGCAAAAGTCACATACTTGCAAGTCTTATTGACTTGATTATATTCTGGACTCTTACCAAAATTCAAAATTCAAACCAACACATGCATCAATGTTTTCCAATATAAAATGATATATATATGCAGCATGTGTGTTACATTTGGTAACACCATTCTCTAAGGTTTTGAAATTTTCACAAAAATCAGCATTCATAACATTGGATTCAACTGAATCTAATATTTAAACATTATTTTGAATTATAATGAATTTTTTAGAGGAAGGTTCTTACTGTAGACTAAAATTTCTCTGCAAAATTCACAATAGTATGAAAAACAGAAAACATGTACTTTCAATGGTGATATGAACATTGGATTCCCAGGGAACATCATGATATACTGAACTGTGACCCGGAAAAGTTTTTCTGTAAATTTTCATTATTTTGTATTCATTTATTTGTTTCGAGGGTGAAAATGAAGATGATTGTATTAAAATAAGATAGTGCAAGACACAAGCAGACATTATACACAGATATCCTATGAACTTGAGAAACGTAAATCATGATTAGAGCAACTAACATTGACAATGGCAAACCAGCAGCTGCTAAATTTGCATCAACTTTGATTCGATCAGCACTAGATGCAACAGCAACTTTGAGACCTTTCTCTTTGCACTGTTGTTGAGCCCCACAATATTATTAACCACTTTGTGTAGTCACATTGACTAAGTTGATTGTAAAACAATGAATTGTATTACCTGAGTAATGAGTTCAAGGGCACCTGGGAATCCTATTCCAGAATTTGGTTTTGCATACTGCAAGATGGGAAAAATACATTAGGCATTGTGGCAAATGAATGAATTTGGATCATGTGTCAGAGAATAGTCACCTTTTCCAGATATATCTCAAAGAACCTCTTTTTTGCTTCCTCAGGATTGAATCCCTTGACTCCCTTAACATTAGCCACGCCTCCTAAGAAGTTCGCTTCACCTAATAATACAATGATGAAATTGAAGGGTAAAAACAATAGCTTTCTATGAAATTCAATAGATAAAGAAGACATTAGTTGAAAAAGAAATTTGAAATAGGAGCATTTACCTGTGCCCATGAATGGCACAAAATCTTCCACTGTGACTTCAACTCCCATCTCAGCGAAAACATCGACAGCTGCCATTCTAGAGAGCTCTTCACTGTTACATAACACTCCATCCATGTCAAAAAGAACAGCAGAGACCTTTCCCCAGTTTGTCCCTGCTACTTCTGGGACAATGTCCTTTTGGTCAACCTTGACACATGCCTTTACCACCATTCTTGGAGTAAAGGGCGAGGCGTTTGGTCTCCAATGGAAGCGTTGAAGTGAAGTTGAGATGGGTTTTGATCCCTTTGAATTGTTGGATTTGAGGAAGAAGAAGAGAGAGGAGGGGCGTGATGTAGAAGAGGGAGGGGATAGTAGCTTCATGGCTATGAGCTTTTTGGTTAGACTAAGTGAGCATGTTGTTGGGGTTTTGGTTATTATTATTAGTATCATAGTTTTTGCGGCTGAGAAATGGGTTGGTTTTGTTGTTTTTTGTGCTGCCAAATTGGGTTGGTTTTGTTTTGTTTACGACTTATGGCATTGAATAATTTGCTACTTTATCCATTTGATGACCACAAATTTTAAATTTTTCTATTATTTTATATAATCAAAGATTTTTTTATTTTTTATTTTTTTTTGTCAATGTATGATCAAAGAATTTGATTGGGAAAAAAAAAAAAATCAGTTTGTTAAGGGTAGTTAATTCTATGTGAGTCATTTTCAATTGAAATTATAATTAATGAAACTTTATTTCATTTAAAAAAAAAAAAAAGTTGAATTGGGCAAATTTAGGGGTTGGATTGGATCCAAGGCCCAACCTCAGCCAAATGTTTACAAGCAAGCGTGGGTTATTTATGACCCAAAAGAGGAAGGCTTGCTGGTACTGAATGTGTTGATACCCTAACTTTTGGCTAGCAGTTTGGGTTCTCAGAATCGTATCTATTCCTTCAACAACAAATCCTTCAAACTAAATCATACATCGGATCTCATCTATTGTTATTTGTGTTAAATGACGACTGAGGTTAGGGTTTCTAGCATCTTTTGGTGGCTGCCGCTGGTGTTGCTTGAGGCAGAGCGAAGATTGGTGTCGATGACGACCGGACACTGGAAAAGATGTGAATTCAAAGAGTGTGCATGATATTGATTTTGCACATGTTTATTTGGAAACGACATGAGCATCCACGTGTCATGCTCTTTGATGATGTGGACATTCTGCTGATGTGGCTGTTGACCATGTGGCATCAGCAGCACACGTGTCCACCTATGATGATGTGGATATAGTCCACGTGTCATGCATTGGTGACGTGGACAATTTATGCTGATGTGGCTTGCGTCCACATGGCCAAATCAAGCGCATGTGTTGTCCTGTGGTGATGTGGAAACAAGCCGCGTGTCATATTGGATACACGTGTCCACATTTGATGACGTGGCTATAGTCCACGTGTTCATCTGTTTCCAATATGGCAAATTTTGATTACATAGCTACTGGATGCTGACGTGTCAGATTGATTGAGGTGGTTACATGGAAATATTATCTGATGTGTCACAAACACGTGGTTTGTAAACTACAAAGCGACATTAGTTTCGCAGAAAAGGCGGTGGTTGTTGATGATTAGCAGGAAAGAAAGGCAGAAAATTTTGTATCTCCAAAACCCTAAAATGTTGATGCACTGTGCGAACTCGATAATTAAAACGAACGAATGTGTCATCCAAAGAAAAAAACAAAGTGTTGATATCCACAATCCGATGGCAGAGGTTCTCTCTAACGTCAACAGATACCGATTAGGCCAGGCCAGGCATGCAGAGGTTTTTGTTGCTTGATTTTCAAATTTTTTTAACAAGGTTTTCTCTGATTTTCAATTGTTTTGTTGATTTCTTCTTCTCTTGCATTGTTGTCTCAATTCCCAATTTATAAATATAATTATATATCAACTGTGAAACTTTTTTGCAAACTTATATTATCCAAAACTCAAATCTTGAAATTCCATCTACATCTACTCCAGTGTGCTTATGTGCATTTTTTGAGATTCTTTTCCTTGATATATAACCAGTCCAAAGAATAGTATGGTACTATGATAGAATTATTGATTTTGCAGGTCTATGTGACAATGTACCTCAATGATTGACAGTGAACAGCTTTCCATGAAGGCGTTGGATTGGAAACCAAAGAATGACTAAATTAACATTGAGGAACAAGGAGATAGAGCAGGGAACATTACAAGACCTATCTTGCACATTATAGATAACGGTAAAGTTGCATTTTTCCCTTTCTTAATAATACATCTTCTCTTATTCTTAGGCTTTTTTTTCTTTAGAGCATTGGGTTGGCGAGACTTAAACCTTGACGCTTTCACTGGCATAGAAATGTGTAGGTTTTCTTTTGTTTAGGACTTGAGTAAAGCATAGAATAATTTGGTACTTTATCCGCTAGGATTAAAGCCAAGAATGGGCTTAGATAGCCCAATTGTGTAATGTCCCTGTGATATTATGACCCAAAAGAGTTGGTCCTGAATCTCTTAATACAGTTTAGGAGCCCAACTTTACCTACCTTAGCTAGCAAGTGCAAGTTTTTCCTCCTCTGTGTTTTAACATTTTAGTACCTAGCAAGCACTAGCATGGCAATCAAATCACATTTATGAGTTTGTTATTACAATTCATCTTATTTAGCAACTATATGTAAAGAAGCATGCAAGCCTATTTTTATTTTTATTTTTATTTTTGTTTCAAATGCAGATAATTATCAAGATGGCTTGCTACAAGTGAGGTAATGACTTTGTCATCCATCCACCAATAAACATGTTATTGCTAACTAGGATATAGTGTAGTGAACTGTATATTTTGGACGGCGCTTAATTGTTGAACCCTATAATGCCAACATAATCAAGCTTCAAAAATAAAGAAGATGGAGAATTTGAGAATTGATTTGATTTGGCAAGTGTGTGTGCATTCCTAATTATTAATCGTGATTATATTTAGAGACTAGGCTACATGGAGAGAGAAATTCTGTTTTAATCTCCTAATTTCAATGTAAATGACTTATCACCAAACCAGAAAAATTAATTTAATCTAATTCATATAATTACTTAAAACTACCTCCTAACTATAATACAACAAGCAAATAAACAAAATCTAGTAAAATCTCGCATCATTATTAGTATTTTCTTCATTTAATTTTCATCTTTATCTATAATTACTTCTATATGGTGGCCACTTGCAAGCACACCTGTAAATGGCCTTCCAATAAGGCTAAAAAATTGTGATTACTCCACTACATTTTATTTTTAGTGCCCACATTTTTAGTCATACCTATCCCATTAATCATATGATTAAGGAAAAAAAATTTCTCCTATAAATTTGGTTTCTTGGAGTAATGTTGATCATCAATGTTCGCTTTAAAGAAGGAAGATAAGGCTAAGGTAAGTCAAGAAGCATTAATTGTTTAGTTGATTTCAGTTGCAAGTGCATTCATAAATATTTTTTTAATCTTACAGTTATAAGTGTTTTCACACATAACATGTTATTGGTTGCAAAATGCAGGTTAATGATGAAGAAGGTGATTACAATTCTATTTGTTCTTGGATTGGCATTATTATTTCATCTTCAAGTTGATGCTAGAAGGCTTGTTTTAGAGCAAGTTAAAACTGAAAAAACTGATCATCAGCTTCAGTCCAATGTGCCAGGTCGCAAATTAGATGTTGTTAACAATGCTGCTACTACTGCTGCAAATGATATTAAGCCAAATAATGAACATAGAAAATTAAGTACATATGGAAATCCATTGACAGGTTCAGTTCTAGCAGTTGATGCTAATAGCGGCATTCCTGCTAACAACAACAGCGACAGTACAAGTGATGATGAACCGAACAGCAGTTATCGGAATTATGGAAATTCTTCTGGATCATCAATAGAGACTCATCATGTTTATACGAATGATTGCAATCCTACGAAAAGTTGTTGATCGATTATGATTAGCAGCAGTGCATATAAGTAGTATTAGTAAAAACAGTGTGTAAGTGCAACTTAGAAATGTACTCCACACTGGTAAGAAATTTATGGCATTGAACTAGAATGTACTTCTGTTACTCATGTCATGTAATGGTACTTATGTCATGCTTGTATTGCCTCTAGGCTTCTTTGCACTTAAGCTACACAATATAGTTAAATAAAAGCCATGACTAGCATGCTTGGTTTGTATAAATTCCAGTTTCAAGAATGACAACTAAAAGTAGAAAAAAAAAACTTGAAATCTTATCTGAATTATAACTGCTATTGTCAGATCCAAACCGGTCGATTAGACCGGGTAAACTGGAAACTAGTCAGATTTTCGGTTCGATCATGTTTTATAAACTAGATATATAAAAAAATTAGTTTTAACATATATGAACCAGCCAATTAACCGGTAAATCGATTGACCAGGAAACGATTCAATGGGTCAATCAATCTTCAATTAGAAAAAATATATATATATACTATTTGCTTCCGTTAATTTCAAACTCACAACCTCCTGCATAAGTAACCACTCTCCTCACCATTCAAATCAAATATTAGTTATTAACAATTTTCTCCCTAAATATGTTTATAGTAATTGTGCTTAACTCATCCCCAAATATTTCTATATTGATTAACAATTTTAAATATATTATAAAATAAATTTAAGTTTTTAGAATAAAATAATAGTAAAAGTTTTTTCGACACCAAAAAAATAAATTTCTTTCATTTTTATTTACACATAAAATTTATTTTTTTTTATTATTTTAAATTCTAAAATTAGGTTTATATATTTATTTATTTCAAATTATTCTATTAAATTGCTCCTAAAATTACCAAACAACATAATTCTTATTAATATAAATATTATGATTTAAAGTTTTGTTTCAAATATTATTTAATAAATTTGTTAAATAATGTATATTTATTTTATTTAAATATATTTTTATTTATTATGGATTTTAATAGGTAACATTAATTATAATATATTACATATAATATTTATTATATATTTAATTTAATTTCTGTTCAATACCGATTCGATCCGGTTGAATTTTTGACCCGTGACCCTCTACCTTCATCAGTTCTAAGACCGGCCGGCTCTAAAAACATAGATTATAACAGTTAAACTTCCAGATTTATTAGGCTTTTCAAAAAATAATCTGCAGAAAGATAGGAGTTTGATATGATAAAACAATTTAATGATATACACAGTTTCATTATAGCCTTTTTCCTTCAAGTGAAAAAGTTCTCTCTCTCTCTCTTTCTTTTTCAAAAAAATAGTGCTGATCATTGCTTGGATGCAATAGATTAAAGTCCTCTTCATTCGGCATCACACTAATAGAAAACTTAGAATCTACGATCTTTTTTGTATTGAGTTTTTTTACTCTTCAATTACTAACTCCTAATTCAGAATAAATTTAGTTTTCCACTCTATTTTCCCAGCATGAATCACACATTCAATTCAAAATGAAACACAGTTATGAGTCCATTATGCTTTAGGCACTTCCTTTCGTGCAGATAATGCTGTGTTGATATGGTTAAAAGCTATAATTGCAAATGAGAAAACTGGATTATTAAGAAAGACGACAATATCGACAGGTGCTTCAAAAGCACTTGCACAAGAAGTGCCTTGATTAGGAACTCCAGTACTGGTAGTTGTAGTTCAATAACTAGCATGATTTCAGAAGTAAAGTTATGCGGAACTAGTGTTGATTCAAACACTTATAAGGTAGTAGCTTCAAATAAGCAACCAAATGAAAAATCTGCTTTCCATATGTACCTAGTTTTGCAGAGGACTTGCAGCTATATATATCTCCTGTTAGAACTTTAAGAACAAACAAAGAAGGAGAAAGAATTGTATATTTTGTATATCTTTATTCTGTAAATTACAAGAGAAATGCAAGGTATTTATAGGATTTAAATGACACTAATCAAGGAATGATTGAAGGGTGTTAGCTGGCTGCATATGGAGTTGGTGTAGGCTGCACATGGAGGAGCTTGTAGAAGTCCACAATGGAGGTGCAATGGTGGGTGAGATTAGGTGAGATTTTGACTATGTATTTACATTAACATCTAGTAAGGTCGCCAGTAATTGAATGACAATCAGTAGGGTCGCCAGCCCAATCAGCGTCAGTGTAGGCTTGCAAGTCTAGAGATGAAGATCGAGAAAAATGTAAGCCATAGAACAAGGTTCCTTTTATGTATCGTAGTATTCGAAGTACTGCTGCAAAATGAGTGGTGCGAGGAGTTGACATGAACTGACTGACTACATGAACTGCATAAGCAATATCAGGACGAGTGACTGTGAGATACATAAGACTGCCAACCAATTGTCTATAAAGAGTGTCATCATTTAGAGGACTACCATATGTAGTAGAGAAGTGAGAATTTGCCTCAATTGGAGAGTTTGAAATTTTCTCATTTGAGAAATAAGATCTTTAGCATATTTAGCTTGTGATAAATAATAACCAGTGGAATCGGATGAGACTTCTAGACCAAGAAAATAATTGAGCTGCCCCAGATTCTTCATTTCAAATTTGTTGCTCAAGAACAGTTTGAGATCGCTGATGCCCTGTAAATCACTGCCAGTTATTATCATATCATAAACATACAAAAGTAAAAGGATGCAACCTTTATTGGTGTTGCGAATAAACAAAGCATGATCATAGGGACTGAATTGGAAACCAATTTCCTCAAAAGTTGAACTAAATTTAGCAAACCAAGCTCGAGGAGCTTGTTTTAATCCATAAAGTGCTTTTCGAAGGCGACAAATTGTATTAGGAGAATGGTCATAGCTAGCAGGAGGTTGCATATAGACTTCTTCATTTAGATCACCGTTGAGAAAGACATTTTTGACATCCATTTGAAATAATTGCCACTGTTTGACAGCAGCAATGGATAGAAAACTACGAACAGAAGTAATGCGAGCCACAAGAGCAAATGTTTCTTCATAATCAATGTCATATTCTTGGGTAAATCCTTTAGCTACAAGTCTGGCTTTGTAGCGTTCAACTGAGCCATCTGCTCGAGTCTTGATTTTGTAGACCCATTTGGATGACTTCCCTTGTGGTAACTCTACCATATCCCAGGTATGAGTATGTGTAAGAGCTTGAAGTTCTTCTGCTATAGCTTTCTGTCAGAGAGGGTTAGTACTAGCTTCCCGATGATTTTTAGGTTCATAAAGGGAAACAATAGTAGAATAACAATGATAATTATGAAGAGTAACAGGAGGCTGCCTTACACGAGTGCTGCGACGAGGAGAAGAAGGAGCAGGTGGTGGATGAGATGATGAAGCAACAGATGTTGGATGACAAGGATCCTGGGACGATGGAGAGTCCGTAGGAGTAAGTGTAGAGTGGCCAACATTGTCTGAGTTGAGCTTTTCTGCATAAGAATTGTCAGGAAAAATAATGGAAGGGTCTGTCAGAAAAGAAGGAGAAACATTCTGAACTTTAAAGGATGAAAGACTTGAAAACATTTTATGTTCCCAGAAGGTAACATGATGAGAAATACGAAGATGTTGAGAAAGTGGATCCCAACAATGATAACCCTTGTGTTCAATTCCATATCCCAAGAAGCAACATAATTTAGCTCGTGATTCTAATTTTGTATGTTCATGAGATTGAAGAAGAACAAAACATGCACTATCAAAAATAAGAAGAGACTGATAATCAGATGCATGACCATAGAGCTGTTTGTAAGGAGAAACGTTACCAATGGTGGAAGTGGGAATTCTGTTAATGGTATATACGGCAGTGAGGGCAGCTTCTCCCCAAAAAGATTCCGGACATGAGGAAGAAATAAGAAGGGCTCTGACAGTATCTAAAATATGTCTGTGTTTGCGTTATGCTCTACCATTTTGTTGAGATGTTCCTGGACAAGATCTATGTACAATTGTTCCATTTTGAGATAACAATTCAGATAAAACATAATCTTTGTATTCCATAGCATTATCAGTACGAAGAATTTTAATTTGACAAGAAAATTGAGTTTTTACCATGGAAGCAAATTAAATATAAATTTGAGGTATTTCAGATCTATTTTTCAAAGATATATTCATGTATATTGTGAAAAATCATCATAAAAAATGACAAAATAACGAGAACCACCCATAGTAGGATAGGGGGCTGGTCCTCAAACATCAGAGTGTATTAAAATCAAAAGGTGCATTAGAAGTAGTAGTGCTTGAATTAAATGGCAAGACATGATTTTTAGATAACTGACAAAGAACACAATCAAAATGTTCATTATTGACATCACCCAAATCACTAGTAGAAATTAACGTTTTAAGCCTAGAATTAGAGACATGTCCCAAACGAGAATGCCAAATAGTAGAAGATACAACTGCAGCAATATTATTAGACGGTAAACGAAGAGATTTAAGCTCAAATAGTCGGCCTACTTTACGCCCTGTCCCAAGGATTTCCTTCGTCCATGGATCCAACACAGTACAACCATTACTCGAGAAATGTAAGTCAAAACTAAGTTCACATAGTTGATCAACAAAAATAAGATTTAACGATAATTTAGGAACAAAGAAGGTATTAGACAGAGACAGATTAGATATGGAAATGGTGCCAACTTTAGGAATAGATAAAACAGAGTTATCAGCAGTATGAACAATTGGTGGTAAAGTGGGTACAGACATAGAGGAAAATAATGACTGATTTGATGTCATGTGATTGCAACATGCAGAATTAAAAAATCAGGAACAAGTTGTACTAGGGGTAACAGAAAGGACAGATGAAGAAGACACACCAGAGGGAGTCTGTATTTGTTGGAGGATGGTCTGAATGTCCTGTAAAGTGAATGTGGGAGAGGTAGTAGCATAAGTTTTCTCAACAGCAGCAGCAGTGGTGGGAGAGCGGCCAGTTCCATAAGTACTTATAGAAGAGTTTGGTCTATAAGTATTTGAAAAGGGATGGTTGACAGTGCCTGATCCAGAAGATTATCGATTTTGAGGTCGCTTGCGACAATCTGTTATTTTATGTCTGGGTTTCTTGCAAAAATTACAAAAGATATTGCGAGAATACCCTGTAGGAGTAGCCAGAACAGCAGTATTCTGCGATACCTGTGTAGATGATCCGGATGAAGTGGCAAAAATGATGTCTGATGATGGCAAAGATCGCTTCGTACGAAGTGTATGGATACGAGTTTCCTCATAAAGTAATTCTCTGATTACAACATCTAATTTAGGTAAAGGATTGCGATGTAGAAGCGAAGCACTAACTGATTCAAATTCTGGACGAACAGTCATAAGTAGATGCTAAATATGTTGACGGTCGCGAAAATCCAAAAAGGGCTTAGCAGAGGGAGGGTCAGACCATTGAGGATCACAAGTGGATAATTGATCCCAGATGGTTTGGAGTTCAGAAACATAGCTATTAATTGTCTGATTAGATTGCTACTGAAGCCGATAAAGGTGACGATAAAGCTGAAATTGATGCACATCATCAGAAACAGAATACCGTGTTTTTAGAAAATCTCAAACCTCATAAGCAGTGTTAAAGCGACGAAATTCGCTTTTAATTCTAGGAAGACAGGTGTTGCAGAACCATGTTAATATTTGATAATTTTTTCCATTCCACTGCTCTAGTCATTCCATAAATTTTGTATCATCTTCACCAGTATTTTTTATTGGTTGGGAATGTTGACCGGTTACATAACGCTACAAAAGACGGCCTTTAAGAAAGCTACACATTTCTTGTGACCATAGATCATAATTAGTACCATCAAAAGTAGTTGTAATTGGTTGGACAATAGGTGAAGAAAGTTGATGAGAATTTTTAGAAGCCATTTGTGCATAAAATTAGAGACAATAATGCAGAAAATATAGGACTAATTCAGAAAAACAAACACCGAAGCTGAATTTGGCAAAACAGACCTCAAAAATGGATTCAGGAGGCCAAAAAACTTTAGGAACTAGTCTGAGTTTGTTCAGAACCGGTCTGGATAAGGGTGAACCGGTCGATCAAACAATAATGAACCGGTTCGGTCAAAACCTGAACCAAGATGCGGATCGGAATGGGCGAACCAGGAAGATCAGAGCGCGGACTGGGTCTGGTCGGAGCACGAATCTGGGAAGAACCAGATGACATGTCACTGACAGGTGACACGTGTCAGCCTTTGATTGGTTGATATATCTGGTTTGGCTGACGTGGTAAGAGTACACGTGTCACTAACAGGTGACACGTGGCAGCTGCTGATTGGTCTACGTGGCGCTAACTGGACGGATTGTGCTGACGTGGTGCCATGTGGGTCGTCTTCAACCTCCAGATGGCGCGTGGAGTGCGTGACGCGAGTGAAGCCCAGTCACAGAGCTTCAGTCGGCGCGTCTGGACTCCGTTTCCGGTGAGATTTATTTCAAAATTCTTAGAATTTTATGGGCTTTCTGATGGTATGGTCAAAAAAAAATTTTGACGTATGCATGGAGAGAAGAATTGGGACAGTTTTGAGAGAGAGAAAACAAAGAAGAAAAAACTGGATTTTGTGATTTGAGAGGCTGAAAACTTAGACCTTTATTGAGCTCTTAGGCTCTGATACCATGTTAGAACTTTAAGAACAAAGAAAGAAGGAGAAAGAATTGTATATTTTGTATATCTTTATTCTGTAAATTACAAGAGAAATGCAAGGTATTTATAGGATTTAAATGACACTAATCAAGGCATGATTGAAGGGTGTTAGCTGGCTGCATATGGAGTTGGTGTAGGCTGCACATAGAGGAGCTTGTAGAAGTCCACAATGGAGATGCAATAGTGAGTGAGATTAGGTGAGATTTTGACTATGTATTTACATTAACATCTCCCAATAGTAGAACCTTGTTTCTGCAATCTGCTGCAATTTCTTACCTTTTTCTTGGTTTTTGTTACCAAAAAAATTTGAACTTTCTGATCATAATGTGTGCACCTCAAATAGGGTTTGGTCATTATGAGTTGATAAAGGTAAAAATGCATTATTAAAGAGATATCTGTTTTCCAAGAAATAGTTTTAGTGCTTCATGAGGAGGTCCATTGCTATATCATGACGTGAATGCTTTTAAGTAATGACAAAATTTTCTTTTTTTCCGATGGGAAGTATAAGATTTTTCAGCCGCTGCTTAAAGCACTCAGCAAGACTCTCTCAGGTGCACTACAGCTTTTGTCTAGTGAAAGTTGCAACTATCAAAAACCAGTGTTTTGAGGCAACTAAAAGCCTCATCCCATTTACCAACCCACTACCAAAAGAAGAAACTTCTTAATGCAAATTCTTTTCAATGGCGACATTCAAATCAGAAAATAATTTAGCCACTTAATACTAATGAATTGATCATGAATCAAAGAGCATAATTATGAGTCAATTTCTATAATTATAGAAAAGGCTTAAAGGAAAAGAACATTAAAATGCGAAAAGAAATGATAGTTTAACAGTACCAGCATAAGAAGTGCCATTGATTAGGATCTCCAATACTAATAGTTATATAGTGAGTCTGATTCAAAAAAAGGAAAGAATATACTGAATTAATGATTTTCTCTTGTGAATACTAAAATGCAAAGTCAAATTATTGAAGTCATTATTTACATTCTGGTAGCAAATAGTGCAGAACTTTTGATAAACAAAAAGATTTAGAATCTGCTAATATTAATTGGTACAGTAGTTCAACACATTCTTAATATCAGACAACAAATGAATAACTAAAGTTGTTCTATGAGAAACTTTCAGCTCTATTCATTTTCCCTTCTACTGCAATTTTCTTGATTTTTACTACTGGTAGAATATACAGATATTGCATAGACTGTATTTCTCAAACATGATCGAATATTCAATGTTTTGCTACGATGATTATGAGCTAATTATCACGCAAGCAAGAAATGATAAATTACTAATTATTTTTCAAGTCTTCCAAATCAAGATGTGAAAATTTTGAAGAGTTTGAATCTCATTTGATTAATAAGTTTTTGAGGTTAACAATCTTCTCTAAACTTTTAATAGACAAATGGAGCTGTTATAACCATTGAAGATTACCTACATGCTTCTTATCTGAATTGATACCCTTCGTTCACTTCTTGTGTTTGCAGAACTCACCAAAACTCCTTGCACGAACACGTTCCATTCCTGAAATGATGGTAGCGTGCACGGTCCCTCACAATAATCTCTCTATTGTATACTTGAGAGATAAGCTTGACAGCAGAATGACAGTCCTCACACATCCTTAGATTCTTCACTATACGAATGGTTGTTCCTGGCTCTGTGTTGATCAATCCAAAAGCAATTGCAAGCTTTTCACTATGGTAATGCAGTGCAGTTTCCTTCTCTTCCTCTTCAATGTCAAACAAAACCTGAGAGGTATTAGGCGAATAACCTTCCAGTTCTAGCCTCTCAATCATATTTTTCAACATCAAGTAGATTTTCTTCATCTGTGGATGTGACCCATCGCCCATTTTGAATTCATGAACAACACCACCCAAATCAATCATGCTAGTGCCAGGAGTGGTCTTAACTCCTCTTTCCTTCATTAGTTTCCTCACATTCGCAGCGTCATCCCATCTCCCAGCCTTTGCATATATATTTGATAACAATGCATATCGACCACTATTTTGCGGCTCTAATTGTAGCAAAATCTTCCCTACTCTCTCACCTAATTCTGCATTTCCATGTATCCTACAACTACCTAATAGTGCTCCCCAAACAGCAGCATTTGGTTCCTTTGGCATTGAAAATATGAGCTCCTCCGCCTCTTCCAAGAGCCCTGCTCTTCCTAGGAGATCAACTACACACCCATAATGCTCCATCTCAGGCTCAACATCATACACATTTTTCATAGAATCCAATATCTTTAGACCTTCATCTACCATTCCTTTATGTGCACAAGCATTCAAGATACCCACAAAAGTAATCCCATTTGGCCTGAACTTCTCTCTTTGCATCTTGAAGAAAAGCTCAATTGCATCCTCTGCTCTACCATGCATAGCTAACCCACAAATCATAGCATTCCAAGTGAAGACTTCTTTATCTTTCATCGTCTCAAAAACATCCCAAGCCATGTCGAGCCGCCCACATTTCGCATACATATCTACCAAAGCAGTACCTAAAATTGCATCCAAAAAGATAGGATTCTTCTTCACATAACCGTGAATCCATCTTCCATGATCAAGAGCCCCCACATTAGCACAAGCAGCTAAAACACTTGACAAAACAAATTTCTTTGGCCTAATTTTCTCTCTTTGCATCAAATTAAATACGTCCAATGCTTCCTTATAATACCCTCCTTTGTTATAACCATCAATCATAGAACTCCAAGATATCTCATCCCTTTCACTCATTTCATCAAACAATTCCCTTGCTTCTTTAACCATCCCAAACTTAGCCAAACCAGATACCATTACACTCCAAGAACCAACACTTTTATCCTCCAATTTTTCAAACAAATCTTTAGCTGAATCCAAGTCTCCACTTTTCAAATACCCATCAATCATAGCATTAAAACAAATAACATCTGATTCACCATCCTCGTCAAGCATTCGCCTTGCTGCCACCATGTGACCAAAAGTAGCATACATTTTAATCCCAGAACTTCTTATATGCCCATCTCCACTAAGCCCTTGTTTAATCAAATGAGCATGAATTTGCAACCCTTCTTTAGTAGCATTTACAATCCCACAAGCCTTAAACAGAGTAGGATATGTGAATTTATTAGGCCTTGAATTTGCAGACACCATCTTGTAATAACAATGTATAGCCTTAAAAGGTTCATTATTGTCTAAGCAAGCTTTAATAATAATATTATAGACAAAAACATTAGGATTGGGGACATAATCAAAGACCTTAAAGACAAAATCCAGGTTACTAAAATGGTGATTGGCATAGCATTTCACTAAGGACCCAGAAATATAATGATCTTGAAAATGGCCACTCCTTAAAATGAGAGCATGGACTTGCTTGAGATAGTGAAATGAAGAAGTGAATTTGGTATTAAGAAGGTCTAAGATTGTTTTCTGGGAGAATTTGGAAGTGGGTGTGTTCTCTGTAGGTGAAAGATGATGATAAGGAAGATTTGTGGTGGTAGTTGTTGCTGTGTACATGTTTCTTTGCTCTGTCCAGAATTGGGCATGGCATGGCGTAGGATATTTATATAGCACAAGAAAACAAATTGTTTGTTTCTGTCAGAGAAAATTGGCATTTTTTTCTTATCCAACGGTGTCGTTTTGCAGTAGCTACAACTATACTAGATTTTTTAATTTTGGGATAAGGTTCAAATATATCCTTAATGTTTAATGAAAAATACAGATCGACACTTAATATTTTTTAAGGCACAAATATATCCCTATCGTTTTTAAAATCTATTAATGCGCCCCTTGACTTAACGTTCCTTTTATTTCAATTAAATTTTCTGTTTGTGGACCTAATTTTCAGTCTAATGTGGACAAACATAATAATAAAATAATATTAAAATATTAAAGATCTCTATTTATTATTCTTTGTATCTCTTTCTCGTTCTCTTTCTTACATCTCAGTTTCACTGCTGACTCTATTCTCTATACTTACAATATTGTATTTCATGGCTTTACTGCCTGCCCATCTTTACCCTGAAGAAGTTGAACATCTCAAAAAGTTAGATTATGTCCTTAATGTGTTTGAAGAAAGATTTTGCATAGTCCAAACAACTCGTGCTTCTCAATTTCTTGGTCTTAATTCCAACTTCAACTTGTTTGATGGATGTTGCATAAACCAATTGCAATTTAAAAAAAAAAAAAAGATTTTAAGTTTTGTTTCGGCCAATGAGTTGACAAATTATTCTAATTTTTTATTATTTTATTCAGAAAGGGACCGTTATGGAGAAAGTTATAGAGGAAACACTGAATGACTGGAATCCTCTATAGGATCTCCTTTCTGTTTGTGAAGGTAAAGCATTGTACTAAGTCATGCTGTAACAAGATGATGATAATTACTAAGTCATGATGATAATTACTAAGTATGTAATTATTTTGCTGAATTCTTGCAGCTCAAAGATGGACTAGGGAGACCTCACTAAATGATAAAAGCTCCAGATCTCATCAAATTCTTAGATTGGTATGCCTGTCCCTCTCCATTTCTAT
>CATKHJ010075699.1:0-23862 GCA_949750685.1 Vernicia montana | reverse complement strand
TATAATATATATTCTCCTAATTAAGATAATCTAATATTTCCTTATTATATAATCTAATATTCTAATCTTTAAAAATATTTTTTTATTAATTAATATCTTTGTAATACATGTGATACTCAATTTTATGATTAGATTTTTTTTTTTACTAATTAGATGATTTTACTTTTATGTTAGTTTTAAGTATTTTTGTTATAATTATTTTATTAAAAATAAATATTTATGAAGTTAAGTATTTTAATAAATTATAAACAAGTTTCAAAACGAGTCGAACTCGAGTTCGAGCTTAGCTCGATTGTAATTTATTAACGAGCCGAGCTCGATTGTAATTTATTAACGAGCCAAGCTCGAGCTTAAATGAACCGAACTTGAACATGATTTTCAAACTTGATTCAAAGCTCGAGGTCAGAAAAAAAAAATATCGAGCCAAGCTTGAACAAGGTAAAGCTCGGCTCAGCTCAGCTCGATTACAACCCTACTTTAGAATCATGATGATCCTAGGATATGGATAAGTTTAAAGCTACTGAAAACCCATGCAAAAATCAAGTACAATCATAAATAGCACATATAAATCATGCCCAAAATCGAAAGCTGTACACAAATACACATCACATACTAATTTCATACTTAACTCATAGGTCTTAAATCAATTTTCACATTACATATAGCCATTAAATCATTTCATACAACAATCATTCTTCTAATAAATACTTGATACAATATCTATTCAATTTATATATTATCATTCCCATATACAAGGGAAAGTCTTATAATCATAATTTATTATATTCCACATGATGTATATATCTATGACTCTTCATTTACTACGGAGCAACTAAGAATAGAAACACTTGACCTTTAACAATTGTTATATACAATTATAAGCATAAATATGAGCATTTACTTTATAACTTCTTGATGGAGAAGGAAATCAAGAAGTCCTACTTAATTAGCTACTATCTTCTATCTTCCAAACTCTTCAAACTATAATCTGAAAAATATTCACGGACGATGTCATGAGCCATCAACTCAGTAAGCATGAAATGCAGGTGGGATAAAAGGTATAACAACTGATTAATGAAGCAATGTACAAATATATAGAAGCATAATACAATGAATTATATAATCAATTAATAAATCACATGGTTATATTAATGGATCACATAGGATAACAGAACTTTCACATCATATCATATCCACTAATTCCTCATGTCACATAACAGAATAGTGCTCGTGATGAAAACTAGCGCTTGAACTCACGACCTCTAATAACATAATGTCATATTGGCATTAACAGAAAGGGTTTCCTCTTAACAAAATACCGTAATGGTATGAACAAAAAGGGTGGTTCCTTACCCTTGATCCAACACTATTAGCAAGGATAGTTAGACTTAGTTTATAGATCCAGTCAGTCAAGTCACTGTGTACACAATCTAATGGATTTTTCCATTAGTTGGTAGTTATGTTACTCATGGCAATAGGCTTGGTCATTGGTTCGATAGGTTCATTTACAAATAATATCATGTAGTTCAATGAAGCTTCGTCAATTACAAACAAATGGTTTATCAATTGATTCACAATGCAATCATTATAGGTTCAATGAGTAAATATTAATATCAATAAGGATGACAATAATCTCAATTCAATGTAGGTCATTTAGAAAAGGATTAAGCAAAAGCATTTCATACTTACCTCACTTGCTATGTATTATCAATTCAATCTCAATTTACTCTATCTTGCTTGTAACTTAGTAATTCCTTATCTCACTTTTGCCTACATAAAAATCTCATATCAATCAATGACTATATTTCTTGAATTCTATTTACTCAGACTTTACTCTATAATTAAATCATAATTTCTCATTCCTTGTTGACAATTCATATTCTATAACCAATGATAATCAACTTAATCCCTTACACATTGAAGTATCTATGGGTTGATCTCAATAACTTCTTTTTAACAATAATAATGTTAAATTTTATCTCCACAATTCATATCTTGCATTAACTATACTCTATACATAAACTTATAACAATTTAGAACTAGCTATTCTCTATATTACTTTAATCATACCTCCTAATTCGATATTTTACTATCAATTATACTAATTGAAATCATAAAGACCAAGTTTAATCTTATATCATAATCATTCAAGAATCAATTCTATCAATTGATCTCTTGTAATAATTAGATTAAACTTCTATCTTTGAAACTTATAATCACAATCCATACTATAACTTACTAAAACCAACAGATAAATAAAAAAAAAAAGAAGACTTAAATACTTATCTCTTCTTGTTCTACCTTAACACTCTCCATGAATCCTTGAAATTCTCTTGAAATCTTTGAGTTTAATTTGGTTAATTTGATGAAAACTTGGTTAAATGTTGATAGAAATGGAAAATTCAGACTTGGTAGGTAGAAAATAGGCTTAGAAATGTTTGGAAATCTGTAGATGACCATAGAAAATGAGAGGAAATGGTTTAAATAATTATTTTACACTGACTTATTGTTCATGTCTGTCTCAGGGTGTAACGGGCGTTACTAACAATTGATTTCAAATAGAAGCGAAATTCACGGTAATTAGCTGATGGTAATGGGGGTTACTCTGATGGTAACGGGGGTTACAACCTGAAACTTGGTCATTTCTTCTCCTGTCCACTTCCAACCTCTAAATTTATTCTATACTTATTTCCAATCATCCTTTGATCAAAACTAACATCTGAAACTTCTTAATACACACATCAATTAATCAAAATCATCTCCAACATAATTCAATCATTACAAGGGTAAAGTACTATTTAGTCCCTGAGATTTGTCTAAAATAATGACTTCATCCCTGCAATTTGAAAAAGTCACTATTTAGTCCTTGTGGTTTTATTCCATTAAACGAAATAGTCCTTCCATCACTTTCACCGTTAAAAATCTATAAAAAGACTAAAATGTCTCTCATTTATACTTAAAATTTTCATTTATACCTACTCCTTATTAAAGCAAATTAACATAGACACCAACAGAGGAAACAATTTCATGAAATTAGATCATATTTTAATTCTTAAAATTTTATTCAAACTTTAAATTTTTAATCTTTGAAATTAGATCATATTTTAATTCTTAAAATTCTAAAATTAATTACATTTAAATTCCTAAAGTATTAAATTTTAAAAAACTTCAATATCTCAAAATAAGTATTTTTCTTTAATTTTCCAGTTGCTATTATCCAT
This sequence comes from Vernicia montana, assembly GCA_949750685.1. NCBI lineage: Eukaryota > Viridiplantae > Streptophyta > Magnoliopsida > Malpighiales > Euphorbiaceae > Vernicia > Vernicia montana. Next base: position 20,641 of record CATKHJ010075699.1, on the reverse strand, counting down.
TGGTGTCTCTGTATCCTTTTGCAACCAATCCAAATTCCAAATGCTAAGACAAAAACCAAACCCATTTCTCCATTTCTCTCTTCTCCAAACCTCTAAAACCCACGAAGAAACCCAACAACTCCACGCTCCCTCCCTCAAAACTAACACTTTTCATACTCTTTTCAGTCTTTGTCTTTGATATTATAATCCCTTTTAATCCTAAGCACCAATTTTATAGTTTTGGTTTCTTATCACAAATAATACAACCAAACAACAAAAATTCTGCACTTTGTGATTATTCTCATGGAAGATGGGTTAGGGATGAAACTTACAAGATTCAATCCTCCAATGAAACCTGCCCTTTTCTTGATCCCGACTTTCGATGCCGGTGGTATGGAAGGAAAGATGTAGAATATCTCAATTGATAAGAGAAAGAAATAAAGAAAGTAATTAATAAATGAAAAATGTGAAAAGAAAAGTGGTGGAGTTAGCAAACTTGCAATGAAAGTGTTTTAAGGTGGTATGGTAGGTAGAGGGGTATTTTGGGTACAAAAATATTAATTTTTATATTAAAATATTATTTTCAATGATTGGCTTGGCCCATTCCTCAGATGAGGAAGAAAGTTGACTAACGAAAAATGATTGAAATTTGTTGACAAAAGGACTATTTCATTTAACGGAATAAAACCACATGGACTAAATAGTGGCTTTTTCAAACTGTATGGACGAAGTCATTATTTTATGCAAATTTCAGGGACTAAATAATACTTTACACTCATTACAAACATAGATCAGAAATAAAAATACTCAAAAACAATCTAACCTAGAATTCAAAATCCATCAATCCTTAACACTAACATTCAAATGCTTGTATCCATCACAATCATAACTTAGCTAACTCTTAACAATTAGGAACAATAAATCTTAGAATTTCATATCCATTAGCATAATAATCAATCTTAAGAACACCTTATTAACCAATAACATTCAAGCAATTCATATTAGACCAAGTTGAATAGCACAACCATAACAATAAACCTTTTACACTCTATGTCATTAACTATGCAACTCAATACAATATATTTCACTCAACTCTTCAAATACTCATAAGTTCATCCACTCATCCACAATTAGGTCAACCCATCTTAGGCACCATTCAACCTTGCATCTTATGAAACTTTAGGCAACTAACTAGGCCACATTTACCCAATCTATGCTCCTTAAGATATACCTTATCACATTCCACTTGTCCTTATTTAAATATTCATCAATGACATACCTATATATTCATATTCATTCTTAATATCACACTATAACATTATCAATAATGAATATCCTTATCTTTTGTAATCATTTAAAATCTTAACTCATTACCATCCCAGACATACACTTATACTCTTTGAACTTTGATGTACTATTTGTATTCCAAATTCCAAATCTCCATTACACCTAATTCTTAACTTCATTTCTTCACTTCTTCAATCTATTCTTCTTCTCATCACGCTTTAGTTAAGCTATTAACATTTAATCTTCATATTACTTGCCTCGAATCACTTAACACTCACCACTATTCATAGTTAAATTAATCCAATAACACTTAAGACTTTGTTGTTATAACCAGAGTGAGAATTAGAGAGTGGGTTAGAAAGAGAGTTGGAGATGAGTTATTGTCCGAAATTTGTGTTCAAAATGAAGAAAAAGAAAAGGAAAAAAAGTGTTTTTCTTTGTGTTTTATGTTTGCTTATATTTATGCAATGAATATTTTATTTTTCCTCATTTCTATCTCCAACATGGTATCAGATCTTCCATGATCTTCGAGGGACCTGTTTTTGAAATTTTTTGAAAATAAACTTTATGTTTTTAGATTTTGGTTCAAGAGATGAAGTATAACTTCTTCAAATTTGAGTTGTATTTTCTAAATCCAATTTCACCCATTATCAAGGGTGAAAAGTTTGTAAGTGTCTTTAGCTTATAAGCTATAGCAGATCATTATCAAGGACCAACAAGTCCTTAAATTGAAAAGAAGAAAATATGTTGAGGGACCAACATGTCCATAAACTAAGAAAAGAAAGAAGAGACTAACAAGTTTCAAAACTGCAAAAAGAAAGAAAAGATCAGCATATCTCAAAACTGCAAAAAGAAAGAAGAGACCGGCATGTCTCAAAACTAAAAAAAGAAAGAAGAGACCAACATGTCTCAAAACTACAAAAAGAAACAAGAAGAGACATGCATGTCTCAAAACTGCAAAAAAGATCAAGGGACCAACATGTCTATAAACTTGTTGCCCAATGTGCACCAAGAAGGGGCGGGTTGAATTAGTGGGTAATTAAAAATTAAATTGAAAAAGAGATTAAGAGAATAAGATAGAATACAAAGATTTATAGTGGTTCGGATTATAACCAATCTTACATCCACTCCTCAACCTCAATTGGGTATTTTCACTATCAATGAAATTTTATCAAGTTCACTTCCAACTTAGTGTTTAGACTCACACCAAATCTTACAAGTATTTTTCCAATACTCATACTCAAACCTTACAAGTGTTTTAACAAGGCTCACACTCAAATCTCACAAGTGTTTTAACAAGGCTCACACTCAAACCTAACAGGAGTTTTACTAAGGTTCACTTTCAACTTAATAAGTGTTTTAAGGCTAACATCCAACCATTGAGCAATAAAAGCTCTTACAACAAACACAAAAATAACAAATATAGAAAACACAAACAAATAAAACAGAGATTACAACTTTTTTTTTCCTTCATTTTAAACATTAACTAATTACAAGAACTCCTCTCCAACTCCCTTTCTAACTCACTCTTTAATTCACACTCTAGTTACAGCAACAACAACCTCTCTTTTATAGGAAGAGAAGGCTTTTCTTTTTTAACAACTCTTAACTACTGTTGTTCTCCTAAATTTCTGCTTAAACTAAGCTTCACCATACACTTAGCTTAGCTTATAGATTCATCTACAAAAAAATATTCATGATAACAAGAACAAAGAAGCTATTATGATAGCCCAAGTGTCACAGCTCCTAACAAGTTTGACAGGAAGCAAAGAGAAGTTAATTTGGCATTACTCCAAAGATGGACGATATACAGTTAGGTCAGGGTACCACATCCTACAAAACACTAGGCTTTAAAGAGATTCTAGTGAAACTAATGGGGGAGTCTTATGGAAAAAAAAAATTGGAAGATGGAGATTCCTAGCAAGCTGAAGGTATTTATTTCTCTGGAGGATGCTATCAAATGCCTTGCCGATGGGTACAATATTAAACTCGAGAATTAAGTAGGCATAAAACAAATGCAAACATTGTCAAGAACCAAAAACAAGCACACACCTATTCTTTCTCTGCAAGCGTGCAAAAGAAATTTGGTTTGCCTCCAATCTAAACTTAAGGTCTGAAGTCATTGCAGAATAGGGAATCCAAGATTGTTGGAAGAATTTGGTAAGGACATTAAATGAGATTTCAACTAGTTGTTTATCTCCTATGGTAGATATGGAAAGCAAGAAATAAGAACCAATTAGTTTTGCAATGTTCTGACATTATTGAGAAAGCAATGTCCCAATTAGAAGAATAGAGACATGGCACCGAGCTCATAGTTAATGCAAATGATAAAGTGAACCAGCGCTCTAGTGCTTCAAGCTGGATTCTGACTCCATTAGGTCTCATAAAAATAAAAGGAACAGAAGTGGAGCAACAGGGATCTTGACAAGAGATGAAAGGGGGAATTATTCAGTTCACAGCAGCAAAAAGATATCAAGGTATATATAGTCCAGCTGTTTTAGAAGCCTTAGTACTTCGAGAAGCAATGATAGTGGCAATTAATAAAGGTGTTAAAAGAGCTACATTCGAAAGGGATGCCAAGCAAATTATTGATGCAGTAAATGGTGTTAATCTTCCTGCAATTGATTTTGAAGTCCCAATACTTGATACCTCTCATTTAGCTATTCAGTTCAAAGAAGTCTTTTCAATTTTGTTGGAAGAGAGTGTAATTGGGTGGCTCACAAATTAGCCAATGAAGCCCTGTACAATGACATTTTATGTAAAGATAATGGTCTTCGAACGAGCTAGCTTAGTACCAATATATGTTGTAGGTTGAGTATCTCATTTGTGTAACTGGCTTTCAAGTTATTAATGAAAACTTTGTATCTTTGAAAGGAAAAAAAAAAAAAACATATTCACTTGTTTGAATTTTAGATTACAATTTATAAAAAAATTACATATTGAATGGGTCGAGTCAGAATTAAAATTTAATCCATAACAGGTCTACTTCTAATTAATTAAGATATATTTTATACCTAATTACTCTTTTATTTATTTATTTATTTTGAAGGAATTGCTCTTTTTAATTCTCTTAATCAAGTTTCTTGAGTTCAAATATTGTATTAAGAGATATATATGTATTTCAACATTCGTCCCATCCTATTGTCATACATTAATGTAAGAATAAATCTGGACCGTAAAAGTAGCGATCAATATACTAGTACGCCTAGGATCCTTCCTCCAGCGCTCCAGATCCAACACAATTCAAAATCACTGTTCCCTCTCACTTGAATAAAATAAGTCACACTCTCTTCCTCAATTCAAATCCTCTAACGGCTACATTTCTCTCTCCTCCCTTCTCTCACTCTCTTCTGCTCCTCTTCTCTCGCTGCCTTGCCCAAACCCTATTCTCTCTCTCTCTCTCTCTCTCTCTCTCTCACTCTTCTGTGTAGATTTTTCAAAAAATGAAGCACTTTATGCAATCAAGAAACGCGATCTTGAGAGAAGCGCACGCCAATGGTGAGTCGCCATTACAGTCTACGAACCCTACCTCTCACAAGTCCAAGCCATCGCCACCTCCATCATCGTCGCGGAGGCAGAAGGCGTCCAAAGAAAATGCTCCGCCTTCAGATCTGAACTCTATGCCACTCTCAGATCAAAAACCCTCGCAGTCCCCTGCTGCCAAGATGAAGAGTCCGCTGCCTCCTAGGCCTCCATCTTCCAATCCGCTGAAACGCAAACTCATGGAAACTGTGCCAGAGAACGCTATCTCGGATTCTGGCGTTAAGGTTATTTTTTATTGTCCTTGCTCGCCAATTATACCCTTTTTTTCTAGTAGCTATCAGTTGCAAATTTTAGGTCCTATAGAGAATTTTAGTTTCAATTTCCAATTTAATAATTTAGGTTTATTGTTTGGTGGGTGAGACAGTGGAGGAATCTGTTTGATTACTGAGAAATTTGGATGTTTGTGTCAATTTAAATTGAATCTTAGGCCTTATTTAGATTACAGTGGGAGTGATGCTTTTGTACAGCTTTTTCAGCTTTTATTATGGTATTCTTTGTTATAAATTATAGTCCTTTTGGCTTCAAATGGAAATAAGTTGTGTTTTCGTTAGTGGAGAAATTCTGTTTTGAATTCACTTTTTTGCCTTGTATGATCTATCTGCCCTTGCCCAGTTCCTTTTCTATATTAACATTCTGATTAATAAGAGAAAAGCTACATTGGTGCTGTTCTGATTTATGACAATTACAACTTTCTGCAAATAGAACCTGAAAATAAACAGAAAATAAGTTTCAAGAAACTAAGGAAATTAGTGGCTAATCATCTCTCTCTCTACCAATATATGGATATCAGTATGAGTGCATTGAGAATTTATATTCAGAAGTTCTTTTTTTTTTTAATGATAAAATAATTTTGGTTTTCTTAGCATTAGAATCCTTGTTAATTGTTGTGTGTATTTTCGTGCTTCTTCTTCTTATTGTTCCTTCTTCATTTTCAAAAAATCTTAGGTAATTGTGCGAATGCGACCATTAAACAAAGATGAAGAGGAAGGGGAAATGATAGTTCAGAAAGTGTCCAATGATTCTTTGACAATTAATGGCCACTCCTTCACATTTGACTCAGTTGCTGATACAGAATCATCACAGGCAAGATTTCCATCAATATGTCTCTTTGCAATGTATTGATTGAAGATTTTGTAGTGAAATGCTTAAAAGTTTTCTTTCTTCCTCATATCTTGTTTTCCACAGCTAGACATTTTCCATCTTGTCGGAGCCCCTCTGGTTGAAAATTGTCTAGCCGGATTTAACAGTTCTGTATTTGCCTATGGACAGGTATCTTTCACTTTACTTTTGTTAACTTCCTACATTTTGTATCATATTACCTGCAACAATTCTCCTAACTTCTGTAGCATATTGGGAATTCAAATTATTCAGACAGGGAGTGGAAAGACCTACACTATGTGGGGACCAGCTAATGCCCTCTTGGAAGAAAATTTATCCAGTGATCAACAAGGTTTAACTCCCCGTGTCTTTCAGAGACTCTTTTCCCGCATAAATGAGGTAGATCAATTCTGTTTGTTGCCTTGCTCATTGAAAGTTATAAGGTGAAGTGTTGTCATCACAAATGCTATTTTGTGTCCTTTGCAGGAGCAAATTAAACACGCGGACAAACAACTCAAGTATCAGTGTCGCTGCTCTTTTCTTGAGGTTAACTATTAGTTTTGGTATAATTCACGTTTTTAGCCTTATGTTTTGCACCCCATGATTCTTCAATTTATTTTTGCAGATTTATAATGAACAAATAACAGATCTGCTGGATCCAAACCAACGAAACCTCCAGGTTAACAGGAAGATAAGATTTTGCATTCATTTTTTTTACTGAAATAAACTGGTTTTCTCAGATCCCTTTGTTTGCCATCTTTTTCCAGATAAGGGAAGATGTGAAATCTGGTGTCTATGTTGAAAATCTACGAGAGGAGTATGTATTTACAATGAAAGATGTGACTCAGCTTCTGATGAAGGTTTGCTTTTTTTTTTTTTACTTTGTTTGAGCTATGAAATAATCTTTGTTGCGATGCACTGCCTATGAGAGCACTTATCAACAGCATTTATAGGAAGCTAGTATGTACCTTTTTGTTCAAGTAAACATATTGAGCTGTAAACATATGCACATACATGCTCATACATAAAATAAGACAATGTGCTCTAAATCTAATATAGATTGATGGCTTAGTTTTGATGAAGGTTTGCTTTTTTACTTTGTTTGAGCTATGAAATAATCTTTGTTGTGATGCACTCTTTGGCGGTGGTGAGAACTTCCCATGAGAGAACTTATCAACAGCATTTATAGGAAGCTAGTATATGTACCTTTTTGTTCAAGTAAACATATTGAACTGTAAACATATGCACATTCATGCTTCTACACAAAATAAGACGATGTGCTCTAATATCTAATATAGATTGATGGCTTAGTTCTCTGGGAATAAGTTCAGTGTTAAGTTCAGGGATAAGTGTGCATGTGCACATATTAGTACACAAGGATACAATTTCCTCATTTTTGTGTTTCATCTTCTTTTTGGCTTATAAATTTTTTCTTCGTTGATTATTTTATGTTTCAAAATCAACTCTAGCTATTATGCTTACAACTGCCCAATAAATTGCACAGGGATTGTCCAACAGGAGGATAGGTGCAACCAGTATAAATGCTGAGAGTTCCCGCTCACATAGTGTTTTCACTTGCGTTGTAGAATCTCGGTGCAAGGTAAATACTTTTCAATATCCATATATGCATGTATTCTTCTTATGCTTTACCTTCTTTTATGAGCCCACTTGTGGAATTCAAGCTCTCCCCCTTTCCTCTCTCTCTCTTTCTAGAAATGGCATTTGGACCTAGATATATATAATTCCAAAACATGGATTTAATTGCTGACTAAGAAATTTGAACTTTGTGAATTTTTTCCTATAATATTTGTTTCTAGAATGCTGAAATTATAATGGGATCTCTCCATGTAAAGAGAAACTTAATAAATTAAACTTTTATTTCATTGCTGATTTTTGTATTACATTTTCTTATAGAGCACGTCAGATGGCATAAGCAGCTTAAAAACCAGTAGAATAAATCTTGTTGATCTAGCTGGGTCTGAGCGACAGAAGTTAACTGGTGCAGCGGGGGAACGGTTGAAGGAAGCAGGGAATATAAACCGATCTCTGTCGCAGCTTGGGTATGATCATTTTGTATTCTTTTATTGTTTTATTTAATGCCTTGTTGCAAATGACAGTGGGAAAATCTTCTGGTTACTTGCAGTGTGATTCCACCATTGCCCTAAGTGCATTCCCTTTCCCTCACTCCCTCGCTCTCTCTCTTGCTCACTCAGTCTCTCTTGATTTGAAATGTTGTTCTATTATTTACCACCTTACTTCATCAGCCTGGATCGGTTTTATTCATAATTTTGATGTTAAAGCCATTGAAACAAGTACTTTTTTCAGTTTCTGTTTATTGTGTTCTTGAGAGAGACCTTTACAGAGGAGTAATGTCCATGAATTTATCATGCGAGTATTTTTTTCATTGTGGAAAGCATATAAAAGAATGAAAAGTAAAATAACCATTTGGCTCAAAAAATGAGCTGAAATAGGCTTTGATCTGGAGTAGCAAATGGGAGGTCAATCATCATGAATGGGAGTCATTATATTTCAGAAACATTATATCAGAATTGTAAAAGCACAGACTATCGATTCTTTTTGGTGGCCTAAAAAATAATGTGAATTGTAACTGCTCTTGTTCTTTCGATCTGCTTTATGATCTCATTCTGTTGATAATCAGAAAAAATAGTTTGAGCTACTTCTTAGTTGCAAATAGTTATCATGAACATATTCCTGTGGCCTTACATCAAAAGAGACATGTCTGCTAACTGCGCGCAATTATGGGAGTTGCAGGAACTTGATAAACATTCTTGCTGAAGTTTCCCAAACAGGAAAGCAAAGGCATATCCCTTACAGAGACTCCAGGTTGACATTTTTGTTACAAGAATCTCTTGGTGGCAATGCAAAATTAGCAATGGTGTGTGCTGTTTCTCCTGCACAAAGGTAATAATGCTGACCTAGTCTTTTAACAACCTACCTCTCTCTCTCTCTCTCTCTCTCTCTCTCTCTCTCATTGCAATCAATTATGCAGCTGTAAGAGTGAAACTTTTAGTACACTACGATTTGCACAGCGTGCAAAGGCAATCAAGAACAAGGCAGTTGTTAATGAAGAGATGGAGGATGATGTGAATCATTTGCGAGAAGTAATCCGGCAGCTAAGGGTAGGCTATTATTCTTGTTTACTATTAATTAGGTTGTTTCAACAATTGCATTGTTAAAAACATTTATAAGAACAAGTGGGTGAATACTGCAGGATGAATTACATCGAGTGAAGGCAAATAGCAACAACCCAACAGGTTGGGATCCTCGTAAAAGTTTGAATATATTGAAAAGCCTTATTCATCCACATCCACGACTGACTCAAGTAGATGAGGATGGTGATGAGGAGATGGAAATTGATGAGGAAGCTGTTGAAAAGCTCTGCATTGAAGTAGGACTGCAACCAGCAGGTGCTGAAGATTGCAATACTGTTGATGAAAATAGGTGTATTGTAGGACAGGTTCCTGATGATACTGATGTTGATATGGAAGAAGGCATATCTGAACAAGTTGAGAAACATGAAATTATGATTGTTGATTGTGCTGACCCTGTTAAAAATGCCCTAGGTTGTGACAATGTTAATGACAAGGAACCAGTCCATATACTCATTGATACAATTGATGCAGATTCCTCTGGGAACTCCTCCAACGAGAACAGGAATCCTAGCTCTTCTGTCAGTAATTTGTTAACTGAAGAATCACCAAGCAAAGTGGCAGAAGTTCGTACTTCATGTGTTGTATCTGATTCTCAAACTGGATTTTCTACAGGAGTTTTAGTGGCAAGTGAAGCGAATGATTCTTCAAATGATGCAGTGAGTTGTGCATCACCTTCTAGCCTCAGCATAGTCCCATGCGAAGTATCACCAGTTCTTAAATCTCCAACTCCAAGTGTTTCGCCCAGGATTAGCAGCAGCAGGAAAAGTCTCCGGACTTCATCAATGTTGACAGCTTCTCAGAAAGATCTTAAAGATGAAAAATCAAACCCAGAGGATGTACGCATATCTTTTGCAAAATCCAGGAAAAGTAGCTCTTCTAATGCTCTTGCTACTCAAACAAGTAAAAGTTTTCTTGCACCAACAGAACATTTAGCAGCTAGCCTTCATCGAGGCTTGGAAATTATTGACAGTCACCGCAAGAGTTCGGCATTCAGACGATCATCCTTTAGGTTTTCTTGTAAACCTGCAGAATCTAAGTCAATTTTCTTGGTTGAAAAGGTTGATGCAGGTGTGCAAACTTTTCCTCAAGATTATGACATGCCAGATGAAGATGCAGGGGTATTCTTTTGTAAGAGCTGCAAGAGCAAGAAACAATTGGTGGAAAAAGATTCATATGACAGCCCAAACTTGCAATTAGTACCTATTGATGGTTCAGAGTCTGCTGATAAATCCAAAAAACAAGTTCCCAAAGTAAGTTTACAGTTTCCTTGATATTTAGTTTTCTAATGATTGGACATCTCTATTAATTTCTGCTGTATACTTGACATGTTTGTGCATTTGCTAAACAGGCAGTGGAGAAGGTTTTGGCAGGAGCCATCAGGAGAGAAATGGCTCTGGAGGAGTATTGTGTCAAACAAACTTCTGAGATAATGCAGCTTAACCGTTTGGTAGGTTGCTACTTTGGCCAACAACCAACATAGCTGTTATTTATTTTTAACTGATGTAGTGACTTCCTGGCCAATATTTACAGGTGCAACAGTACAAGCATGAGAGGGAATGCAATGCCATAATAGGGCAGACAAGGGAGGACAAAATTCTTCGACTTGAGAGCCTTATGGATGGTGTTTTACCTACTGAGGAGTTCATGGAAGAAGAGCTAGCATCACTTTTGCATGAACATAAGGTTTGAATTTGTTTCTTAAGATTCCCCTGTTCGCTAATTTCATTTGACATATATCTAAGCCTTTGTTACAGCTTTTGAAGGAGAAATATGAGAATCATCCTGAAGTTCTGAGGACAAATATTGAGCTGAAAAGAGTTCAAGATGAGCTAGAACATTATCGAAATTTCTATGATTTGGGAGAAAGGGACGTGTTGTTGGAAGAAATTCAAGATTTAAGAAACCAATTGCAGTACTATGTTGACTCTTCATCCACGTCTGCTCTAAAAAGAAATTCAATATTGCAATTGACCTATTCATGCGAGCCCAGTGTGGCTCCACCTCTTAATACAATTCCAGAGGCAACTGAGGAGAGTCCAGAAGTAAAACTTGAACAAGAGAGAATACGCTGGACTGAGGCAGAGAGCAAGTGGATTTCTCTTGCTGAAGAATTGAGAACAGAACTCGATGCTAGCAGGGTGCTAGCTGAAAAAAGGAGGCAGGAATTAGAGACAGAGAAAAAATGTGCAGAAGAGTTGAAGGAAGCAATGCAAATGGCCATGGAGGGACATGCACGCATGCTTGAACAGTATGCTGATCTTGAGGAAAAACATATTCAATTACTTGCACGGCACAGGAAGATCCAGGATGGAATAGATGATGTCAAGAAAGCTGCTTCTAGAGCTGGAATCAGAGGTGCTGAATCCAAGTTTATAAATGCCCTTGCTGCTGAAATTTCAGCATTGAAAGTGGAAAGAGAAAAGGAGAGGCGATATCTTAGAGATGAAAATAAAGCACTTCAGGCTCAATTGAGGGATACTGCTGAGGCTGTACAAGCTGCGGGCGAATTACTTGTGAGGCTAAAAGAAGCAGAAGAAGCTGTTGCTGTTGCCCAGGTTCCTTCATAATTATCCTAGTTTCCGTTCCTTGTAGTTTGCTTTGACTAGAAGTAGCTTGGTTATTGTTTGTGTTACATGGTGTTGTTCCTGTATACTCATATTGTTTTCACTAAATGATAAGTAACTCAAAAGTTTACAAGCACTAAATTTGCTAAAAGGGAACTGAGGGTGGAAAGTGAATGAGGAAAGTCATTTTATCTTGTTTGGGAAGTGCAGAGAAAATGAGAGGGAAAAAGAACACTCAGAGAATAATTCAAAATTCTGTTTGTCTCCACTGAATCTTGTATCTCCAAAATGTAATTTCAAAAATTTTCTCCATCCTATTTCGTTTTAGTTTTTATCCTACCCATTTTCTACCCTTCTTTTTTTCCTTCTCAGATTCTCAAAAGTTGTTAAATACAATTTTTTTTAAAAATTTTTACAATAGGTTTATTAAATGCATCATCACTGGTCTTTCAACCAACTCTCTATGTATATATATATAGATAGAGAGTTGTATTCTTCTTGATTGCTGCTTAGCATTTGAAAATGTACTAGATATAAATTGGTGGGGAAATGGTGGAGTTATAATCTCCTTATATTATCTAGCTTTGCATGTGCCTATCTAATTTTTTAAATTATTTTATTCATTGATTAGTAAAGTTTGGTTATTACATACTTGCATTTCCATTTAACTTCATATATTTATTTATTAATTTATTTTTGTAGAAGCGAGCAATGGATGCAGAACAAGAATCTGCAAAGGCATACAAACAGATTGATAAATTGAAGAGAAAACATGAAACTGAGATAAGCACACTTAACGAGCTCCTTGCAGAGTCTCGTCTACCTAAAGAAGCAATACGACCTGCTTACAATGATGGTGAAACAGCCAAGTATGATAAAGGTGAACCTCTCAGTGAAGGTGAGCGATGGAGGGAGGAATTTGAGCCATTTTATAAGAATGGCGAATATGGTGAGTTATCAAAACTTGCAGAACCCTCATCATGGTTTTCTGGGTATGATAGGTGCAACATATAGAGAGGACACTTAGCATCAATATTGTGTATGTATTATTTACTAACAATTCTGTGAAATATCTCTGGAGGTGTAGTGTTTTTGCTGTTTATCTAGGTGATGACAGTTCTCACCATTTTCTGTGAGGACCAATATCTTTTGGTTCTCTAATTGAGTCCTGTATTCAAATTCTGATTATTGCAGTTCATAAGAGTTGAATGAATGATATTCTTTTATTCACGCCTACTCGCATTTTAATGTAGCCATTGTTTTCTTAGCAAATGAAATTAAAAGTCACACCTGTGTATTTGAAAGTTGCATAGATAGCCATTATGCATATATACTAAACCATGTACACATGACTGACTATGACACTCTGCATTGACACATACCGATAACTTGCATACTATGTATGACACTCTGCATCGATACATACTGATAACTTGCATACTATGTATGACACTCTGCATCTATACATACTGATAACTTGCATACAGACCATGTATGACACTCTGCATCGATACATACTGATAACTTGCATATTGAAAAGAAAAAATGTGGAGCTGAATAAAAGAAAAGGAGAAGTTTTGTTTTGCATATAGGATGTGGTTTTTAGATGTTTGGGTGTAGCAATGGATATGGTGGACCCCTTGTGTGGAGAGACAGTGGTCCTGCAGAAAGATCTGAAGGAAGTAATAATGAAGTACTCAAGCTTAGATCATTTATTTGTTTGGTTTGTGTGTTAAGAGGATAGGGAGCAATCTTCAAGTGGATCAGAAAAGTATATGTCTATGGTCCATTAGTGTTATAAGGGAATGGGAGGCATATAAGGCAGACACTCCTAATGTAGAAATAGTCTATCTTTTTTTTGGAGACCATAAAACATGAAGCTTGTGGCCTTGTCTTCTTTGACATCAATTTTATACGTAACCCTTGGACCATTTCTAAAACTAGAGACCATTTACTAAGGCATAAGCTGTTCAGAAGATAGACTTCCACACTTTTCCATTTAGAAGATTAGAAATGGTTCAGTCATTGCATTACAATTTGAAGAGGGAAATGGGTTAGAAAGTGACAATTTTAGAGACAACAAAAATTGGGAAAGAAACTGGGAGAAATATTGCTACTAGGCTTCTGGAAAAAAAAAATCTCAAATAGGTTCACCAAATTTGACTTAAGAAAATTTTGGGTGACAACTCATGAGTGGTATATTTGAATTGTTAAAACTTTTTAGGTTTCCTCAAAAATACCTTGTTAACACTTAGAGACCAAGGTAATTTATAAATTGACCACAGCTAATTATCGTCGGTCGCCGTCAATCACTGTCGGTCGCCGGTGACTACTAAATTTATTGTTTTTATATATTTTTTCTCATACTTAACAATAAAATTTTAAAAATATAAAATTATTGTAAGTTTAAATATATTTCAAGTTTTATAAATTAAAATTTTTAATATTTTTTAAATAATTTTTAATATAATAATCAAATAATAAAAAATTATTTTTTAAAAAATATTTTTCAAAAATAAATTATTTTTCGTGAAATAAATAGAGTCTGAGTATGAAAATGTACTATTAAAAGTAAGAGGTTAAATTTTGAAAAAATTTTCACTCTGATGAGTAAGCATGTACTCTTAAAAGTAAATTGTAAATTGTAAGATATACTACTTTTATTATAAAAAGACTCTTCAATTATATAAATTTAGTTTTCATGCCAAACAAATGAAATTTTATGAATGCATATAATAAAAAAAAATTATATTTCTAAAATTATAAATTTATATATATAATAAAAGTTCAAGAATTATTTAAAATATTTTTTGCTATGTGATTATATTTTTGTAGCTTCCAACTAAAATTTATATAAACACTACATATAATATATTTTCATTATTTTTTTCAGTTGGCTCATATATTTTTTATATTAATATTTAAAATTATTAAAAAATAATATTTAAATTTAATAAAAATAAAAATTTATATATATTAAAATATTTTTAAAAAATATAAATTTAAATAAAAAATGCAAAGTGCCTAACCACGAGTAATTTTGACAAATTGTCTAGATTTTAAAATCCTTAATTCAAACATGATAATAGTAAAGAAACAAAATGATAGAAGAGTATTTGATTAGCTTCTGTTATTCTACCACACCATCATCAAAGATCATACCAACCCTAAGTTAAAAATAATAATAATAATTTAAAAAAAAAATAAAAACAAAGAGGAACTGTCCTTGAAGTGAAAGACAGAGACATAAAGAGAGACAAGCTGTTTACTGGTAGAAAGAGTGACAGCCTGGAAATTGGACCCCACTCTCTAATGATAATTAATTGTAACCCTACATTTTCCATCAATCTTTCCTAATCATACTTCCTAACAATGGGTCCCATTTCATCTTCATTACCGGAGTTACTCATGGATTTGCAACAACTTCAATTTTCCTCTTCATCTTCTTCTAGAACTTCATCTTCTTCTGTTTTTACCTTCTGCCATTATTACTTACTATTTTTTTTTTACTAATTACTAGTTACTATTCATCTATAAGTTTAGAAGAATGTCACAATTATTCTTTGAGTAATTTATTATTTAATTTTTGTGTTTTTGACTCAAATTACACTTGAATTTCTTTATTTTGAAAATTCAATTATGACCTTCTTATATTGTGAATCCGTCAATTTTTTAGTCTTTTTATTTAAATTTTTTCACTTTTCTGTTCAAAAAAATTAAAAATAATGATTTTTTCTATTCAAAATACTCATATTTCTCTTTCCTTTCTCTCTATCTTTTGTTTGCCTCTCTCTTTTTGGTGGGCCATTTTTTATCTCCATTACCGGCGACGATCAATGATATAGTTGATATAGAAATGAAACTTGAAGTAAGACCGATCCAATGGCACTGAAATCACCGTGAACAGAGCTCAAGATTGGCTGGAATCGTGATCCCAAAGTCGCGATGCCAATGAAGCCTTTCTTGTGCGTTTGTCGTCTACCTACAATTTGTGCCACCACTAGTTCTCTTGAAGTCACCGAATGGTAGGGGACTTGATGGTGATGGCGTTGCAAGCCATTGCCAACCGAAGGTGGATGGATCGGGGATGACCACCACTGCTTCTCTTAGTTCTCTCTCTTCTCTCTCTTTTTCTCTCTCCTCGATTTGCAATTTTTTGTTTTTTTAACTTTAATTTTAATAAATTATTTATATTATATTGTAAAATATTATATTTAAGAAATTAATTTTTGTTAGGAGTATTATATTTGAAAAATTATTGGAATTATATTGTAAATAAATATATTTAAGAAAAATATTATATTTAAGAAATTAATTTATATTAGGAGTAAAATATTGTTAATTTATACTTAAGAAATAAGGGATATTTTAGTCATTTCACATACTTTTAATAGAAAAAACAAAAAAAAAATTGAATAGAATGACCAAACAGTTGACGAATTCAAACTGTAAGATGTTATAATTGAGTTTTTAAAATAAAAAGACTCAAGTGTAATTTCACACAAAAACACATAGATTAAATAATAAATTACTCTTATTCTTTTACTAATTACTATGCCGAATCTCAATTTATTAAAAAATTAATAGTTCCAACGGATTAAATTCTTTAAAATCTGATTTTTTTTTTTTAATTCAAATCCGACTTCTAAATAAATTTAATCACTGGTCATATAAAAGTTGATATGACCAATGAAATCTCAATTTATTTTATCAATTTATATCTATACCTATGAAATTTTTTTAATAGGGTATTCGTTAAAATAAAATTGTAATAGATTAATTTTAATTTATAATTTAAAAAATTATATTTAATTATAATTATATTGTCATTATAAATGATAAATAAAAACTTATTATTTTCTCTCAATTTATTTATTTGTTTATTCTTTTCATTTAATTTATCATATCCATTATGCAATTCTATAATGAAGAAAGAGACAAATAAAAAAATATTATTTTATTTTAATTACGAATAAAAACTTATTTTTTAATTTAAATTTTGATAATTTTCTCTCAGTTATTTACTTGCAACTAAATTAAAATTTGAAATATTTGACTACTTTTACTTGCAACTACTTTTATTTAAAAATTTTAAATAAAATTAAAAAAATATATATAAAAAATTTTTAAATTGTTTTAATCCATTATACCCTTTAATTTTTTAAATGTATATACACATAAATACGGACAGAGAAAAAAAATATACATATTTTAAAATTATAATAATTTTAAAAAAATACACTAATTCTTATATTTCATACACATCAATTTTATGTTATCGATGTGAGATGGGTGAAGATTCACCCTTTAATCTGTTAAAAGGAAAAATTATTATAACTACTTTTACTAAGATGAAAAATTCTCTGGTTTTCCACCTGTAGAGAGATTGCTTTAGTAATCAGTTTTGTCAAAGAATAATAATAACATGACTGATTTAATTTTGACTAAAAAAAAATAAAAGGAAATATTGCATCCAATTGCACAGCCAATTGGATTGTGATTTTGTGATTTTGTTGTATTATATCAGATTTGCTATGACATCACTGTCTATGAGATACCGGAAATTCAGGCAGAAATTAACTGCATTTTGGTATAAGTTTATTTCAAAAGTCTTTCTTCTTATTTATTGCCACTTAGTAAAATATAATATCCTACTAATTACTTTGACTAAACAAACCTAATGGCTTATTTGAGTTTTTGCCCAATTGAGCTCAAGATTTGTTAAAATGGGTTAGTTTTCACAAATTCAATCTAATAAAAGTAATAATCAATGTGTTAATTGTAAATATTGATATTCCAATTTATGTCATGTAATTTTAAAATTCATTAAATTAATTAAAATTTATAGAATTGAAAATCTAAGTTTCGTACACCTAAATATAATTTAATGGCAAGTACATATATGATCAAAATAATAAATTTAAATTTGATTTCTCACTCTAATGCTAAAAAAAAAACATAAATTTCGAAATTTATTGATTTATACAGTTTCACTTATTTAGTATAAAAACAAAATTCATGTATTTAAATAATATTTTTGTATTCACAAAAAAAAAATATTATTATTTTTGTAATAAAAAGAGAAAACTCACAAAATCTTTCATTCATTAAAATGATAGATTTTTTAAAATTTCATCTTGCATGAAATTTCAAAAACTCACAAGATGAAAAATTCCAGTGTTAATAAAAGATTTTGAATAGTCCATAACTTGAACCTCTCTTTTTTTGTAACGAGTGATTAATATTGAATTTATGGATTCTCAAAACTTATAATTCAAAATCTCTCTCATCAAATGTAACTTTAAGTTGTTCTTATTTAATGATTAGATAATTTAAATAGTACCATAAGAAACACAAACTCTTCCCAAATACATTATATATATATATATATATATATTAATTTAACTTCAAGTAAAAGATGAAACTCGAAATCTCACCACTACAACTCCAATATTACATAATTCTTATATATATAAATATTCATTAAATGAAGTTGTTTATAGGCATTATGAACTGCCATATTAAGCTGTAGAACAGTATTAATTTTTTGTTCAGATTTCATACAAAAGTCCCACTTTTGTTCCTTTATATCCAGATTTCATTAAATAATATATACAAATAATTAATGGATAATTCTAAATGACGCAATTATATTTGACACAATAAAAATAATTAAGTAATTTTTTTATACAACTTATGATGTAAAATAAGAATAATTATTATTATTTATTTCTTACTGTATGATGTGTTCAAATTATACTAATTTGCGTTAAATTTTTTTTGACACAACTTATATCACCTAGCATTATCTATAATTAATTTCCCTTGTCAGTCAAAAAATTAAATGCATAGATTTTTTTTTTCAAATAAATTAAATACATATTTGGCAAAAATAAAAAAAAATTAAATGCATAGATAATTAATTTCCTTTCTAGGCTCGTGGGGTGCCATGCGCCTCTTGCATGGGCGCATAGGGGTGTTACGCGCCTGTCACCTCTTGGTCAGTAAAGATTTCAGTCCAATTTCTGGTGATTTTATATTTCTATGATGCAAATACATAGGAGTGTCAAAAATGGTCATGACAAGTTAACTCGATTCGTCAAACACGAAAAATTTTCGTGTTAGGGTTGAGCTTTAGCAGGTTCATGTCGGTAAACGGGTTGACCCGTTTATGACACTGCTTAAACGAGTCGTGTAACGGGTTGACACGCTAACCCGTTACAACCCGTTTAATTTCATGTGTCGTGTTGGATATTGTTAATCCAACCCAACCCATTTATAGCCTGTATATTTTTTAGTAATATTAAGGGTTAAAATAGTCATTTATATTGTATTAGAAGAAACAAATAAAATTAATAAAAAAATAAAATGACAAAAAAATAAAAAATAAACAAAATTTTATTTAAATTTATTTGATGATACTTGCTTGAATGTTTGAAAAAAATATGAAATATGAAATTTTTAATGAATTTATAATTTTAATCATAATTTGATTTATGGATAATACTACAGTTAATTTATGTAATAAATATATTATATTTTTCAGGTTATAAATATTATACAGGTTAAATGGGTTGCGTCGGGTTCATGACCCATATATGACCCAATTAAATAAACGGGTTACACGTGTCGTATTCGTATAACCCGTTTAATTTTCGTGTCGTGTTAGGGTGACACGATTAATAAATGGGTCGTGTTCGTGTTGATCTTAATCGTGTCACCTGAGTATATCAACCCGACACGAACACGACCCACCAACACGTTTTGACACCCCTAAGCACAATTGGCAAGCCCATATTAATGAGAGCCCCAATGACTTGGGCTATTTTTAATTGAGCCCATTCTAATATATATAAAAAAATAATTTTTTGGGAGCTGAAGTCCAGGTCAGCCTCTCCGTCCGCCTTTGATGGTAGACGAAGCATGAAAAACAATCATTTTTCATGATCCATCCAGTTTTTAATTTAAAATCTTGCATATTTTATTAAATACTTTTTTTTTGAAATTATTTTATTTAATACTTGTTTATTGTTGATTTAAGTGATTTTTCAGCTCTATAAATTCATAGCAGTGGCGGCGAATTCAGAATGATTCAGTACAATTCCGTATAACCGTCACCATTTCCGCTACTGCTGCTGATTCCATTGTTTAAAACCCTGTTTTGTAGATTCTGACACGATACACATAGATATATATAACTAATACCCAATGTTTCACTATTGGTAATTTGGATTTTAGAAAAATATGTTCTTTGATGCTGCTCTGATAACCATGAAAGAGATGCCTTTTGTCAAGTGATGTTATATCAAGGGAATATTTTATTAAAACTCAGAAACTTCTTTCTTGATGTCTGTTTAGCAAGCTCAAATGAGGAAATATTCTAAAAGATGCAGGGCAGTGGCCTTTATTATCTACTTTTGGTTTCAATCAGTGATCAGCATGCTCAAGGACCCTTTTAATGTTTTTGTCTTTTAATCCTTATCACACTTCTGAAAAGAAAATTATGGATTTTTTACTCATTAACTATTGCATTATGTTAAGGTGGCTCTTAGAATTCAGGATTGGGAATTTGTATAAAGATATCATTTTATAGATGATTAGTGATTAGTGCACCTGTGCAACTAAATCTTGTTTTAATAAGGGAAATCTTAATCCTTGATATATAAGGTTCAAAAAACATGTATGCAGAATATATGAACTTTTAGATAAGGTTGGATGAACTTATTCTAGATAAGGATGTAGTTTGCATTTGTAGAATTATATCTCTCAAGTTAAAAACCTTTTATATGGGTAGGTGCCAATACAATACCTCAATCATTCCTTGTTTACTCTGCAGATTTGCATTGTACACATACATCAGTGCTGTTTTCTGCCAGGTTTGTAACCCTCTTTTATTATTTTTTCCTGCCCTAGTAGAGTTAGATATATATCTCTATATGCTTTGTACTCCTACAAGTTGGTTCAGCTTCAGTCTATTCAACTTAAAGTAATCTGCCA
>CATKHJ010075650.1:0-13223 GCA_949750685.1 Vernicia montana | reverse complement strand
CGGGAAACCGGAAAATCAATAAACTAGGCCAAACCTGCTATGATACCATATTAATTTTTATGTATGAGGAATAAGACAAATATAGAAGAGTGTTAAGACACAAACACACACAACATATATTGGTATATTAGGCACTATCATATCTAAAATTACTAGAATTAGCCAATTAGATGATAAGCTCTCACCATATATTAACCACTTATATTATTCATTCTCAATCAATGTGAAATTACTCTTAACACTCCCCCTCAACTGACAATTGGGAATAAACATCCAATTGTCACTTGGATTAGAAACTGGACCTGCTGGGACTAGACATCCAGTTCGGAAAATCAGAAAAGAAATTCAAACACTCTCCCTGAAAACACATATTGGTATATTGGGCACTATCATATCTAAAATGACTAGAATTAGCCAATTAGATGATAAGCTCTCACCATATATTAACCACTTATATTATTCATTCCCAATCAATATGAAATTACTCTTAACACTCCCCCTCAAGTGACAATTGAGAATGAACATTCAATTGTCACTTGGATTAGAAACTGGACCTGCTGGGACTAGACATTCAGTTCGAAAAACTAGAAAAGAAATTCAAACACTCCCCCTGAAATGCAGCGGCAACATCGGACCGGGCCGCTGGAATTAGACATCCAGACGGAAAATCGGGAAATCAATAAACCGGGCCAAACCTGACTATGATACCATGTTAAGTTTTTAATATAGATTTAGGAAAACCAACCTTAAAAACTAGCTTGTTAAGGTTTGGGAGTTCATTTCTATATTAATCACTTAATATATTTGTATTTAATCAATGTGGGACCTTTTCCCATATTATATATTCTTAACATGTCAAAGTGAGAAGAAGAAGGAGAAGCTGCAATACCAAAGCTCAAGAAAGGAGTAATAGATTCTGTTATTAAGTTGTTAGCTTTGTAACTTATTTAGTTTAGTTAGTTACAATGTAATTAGGATTAGTTAATGAGTTAGATGAGCTGGCAGTATCTTATTCTTTGTGTATAAATAGAACCTTGTACATCATTGATCATTAATGAAATTCATTCACTTTTCATATTATGGTATCAGAGCTGTTAAGTTTTTAATATATATTTAGTAGAACCAACCTTAAAAGCTAGCTTGTTAACGTTGATGAGTCCATTTCTATATTAATCCCTTAATATGTTTGTATTTAATCAATGTAAGACTTTTTCCCATATTATATATTCTTAACAACCCCCTTTAAGTGGCAATTGGGCAAAAATAATTTTTGATTAAATCCAATTGACACTTGCAAATTTATGATATGGACTGGGTTGATACCATTGAAGGCCCAACTCAGGATAAGAATTGATTGAAAGCCTATTATCGGGCGAAAGACAATTGAAATAAACCCACCATGGAGTGAAAAATCAAATTTGAAAGCCCATTACTGGGCGAAATATAATTGAAATAAACCCACCGGGGCAAGAATTGAAATCAAACTAAATTCGGAATATACCGGAAATATAAAGAGAAATTAAAATCTCAGTCCAAATTATGATATAACAGGAGGAGTTGCAAGGATTGATTATGCTCTGATACCATGTTAAGTTTTTAATATAGATTTGGGAGAACCAACCTTAAAAGCTAGCTTGTTAAGGTTGGGGAATCAATTTTTATATTAATCACTTAATATATTTATATTTAATCAATATGAGACTTTTTTCCATATTATATATTCTTAACATGGTCGCTGCTCCGATCAAGCTGACCCTTTGTCATTGCTCATCGCCACTGCCGCTCCACTGCTAGTGAGTCCAATCTGTACACTTGTATCTGCTTGTACTTAAAGGGTGACTCTTCTATTGACTGTGGATAGAATAATTATTTATATCCTTTTCTTCACCGTAATCTTTCTTTGCTTCCTTGCAATGGGTTTGATTCATGTTGCTTCTTTTCTCAATTTTTGTTTTCTTGAAATTTCTTATGCAATTAAGGGTCTTTTGTATTTGTTGGATTAGATTGATGTAATTGGCTCCTATTATTTATTAAAATTCATTCAAGTTATGAAATCTTTGATTTTTTTAAAATTGGAATCTTTGATTTTGTTAAAATTCTTAGATTTTTTTTATTTTTTTATTTTTTATGAAACCATATTTAGGTTTCAAAGATGAAACCCAGATCCAGGTAACATATTCTTCCTTTTTTTTTTTTTTTCATTTTTAAATTTTTAAATTTTTTGTTATTTAAAAATATATATTTTTTATTATTTAAAAATATAAAGTCACTCATTATATGCACTTTACTAACGGCTTTATTAATCACCATTACTATAGCCCTTAATTGGAGTATAAATAAAGGATGAGGAGGTAATTAGACCATATTGATTTATGAAATCTAGAATGGTGTATTCAATTAAAATTTTGGGAAAAGTACAGTAAAATACCCTGTAATTTCACATTTATTTTAAATGGGGGCAATGATTTATTTCGTGACATTTTAGTACCTTGTGATTTTATCCGTTAAATACATTAGTGACAATTTATGTAACACCGTTAAATGTGCTGACGTGAAAAATAAATAATAATACTAATTTTCCTACGTGGCGCACACGTGTCATTACTTTTCTTATATGGCGCACACATATCATAACATAAAAAAATGAAGAAAAAAAAAACCTGAAATGTAGCTTCTTTTGTTCAAACGCAGCGCTTAATGTGAAATATCCTCAGTCAGCATCACCATCACCATCGTTGTCCCAATCAGCAGTCAAAGGCCCAGCCAACACCAACACTGGATCACCATCATTGCTGCCATTTATCCATGCCTCCAACTCGTGCGTAAGGAGTCCAACATCGCCAACCACTGTGCATCCGAGCCCAACCACAAGAACCAACTCACCTGATAACACACGTCAACGGAGAAAGACACTTCAAGATTCAACTTCATCTTCAATCAACCTCCTCGATCTTTGGCCTGGCTCCATACTTAGACCCACCAGTGGAGACTTCAAGATTCAATTTCAACTTCAATCAACCTCCTCAATCTTTGGCCCAACTTCATAATTAAAACCACCAATCCCACCACTGGCATGTCACCACCACTCATATGAGCATCGTCGGCGCCTAATTTTTTTTGAGTCTAGCATGTCACCATAACCGAGTGGTGGCCTTCAATTTTCAAATGCTTCAATTTCCATTAATTAATTAAATAAAACATAGTATTTTTTTCTTATTTTTTTTTTGATAATTGATTAAAAATTTTAATTTTAATTAGATTTTAATTTTAATCAAAATCAAAGTTAAAAAATCGGAGGTTTTGCTTTTTTCTCCATCATCAATCATCATCATATCCCCCAATTCTTCAATTTCAAGTCTTACAGAGAAAAAAAAAAAAAAAAAAAAAGCTTACTGGATAATAGATATGGCGATGCGTGATGGAGCTGCTTGTGCGGTTCCTAGTTCTTCTTCATCTTCTAATCATTTTGGTGCTCTCGCTAATACACTTCTTGGTTCCTCTTTCAAGACTCGGGTATGGCTTTTTTTTTTTTCCCTCTTTAATTTTCTTATGTTTTGTGTATAAATTCAAAATTGAAGTAAATCAATAGTGTGTGTGTGTACTTTTCTTGAAACTTTTGCCTTCTTCCATGGCAGAGGCATGGTTGTTTTTCTTTATTGATTGATTGAATTAATAAATTTAACAAGATGGGTATTATTTGTTTTTTTTCTTGAAATTAAATCAATCCCCTGTAAGTGAAGTTGAAGAGAGATTGAATGATCTTGTTTGTTTGGAAAGAAAATAAAAAAGCAGACAAAGTGAGAGAGTTTTATGCCAAAACAAAGAAATGGGGAAATAAAAAAGCAAAGCTTTATGCCAAAACGTTGTGTTTCATTTTTTTATTTTATTTTTTTAATGTTATGACGCATGGCGCCACGTAGGAAAATGTTTAATTATTTTTTAATGCCACATCAGTAAATTTAACGGCGTTATGTAAATTGACACTAATGTGTTTAACAGAGAAAATCACAGGGTACTAAAGTATCACGAAACAAACCACATCCCCTATTTAAAATAAGTGTGAAATCATATGATATTTTACTGTACTTTCATCTCCTATTTAAAATAAGTGTGAAATCACATGATATTTTACTGTACTTTCTCCTAAAATTTTTATTGATTTTTTTTAAGTGAATGACTTTTGCAGAGTTCATGGATTTTTAATGACTTATGCAAAATTTATAAAATTATGAATGACTTTTAAAAATTTTATTTTAAAAAATTTGTATAGACATTGATAGACATTTATAGATATTAATAGATTTTCATTTATTTCATTTATTTATATTTTATTAAGTAAGATTGTTAAATAATTAATTAATAATATATTTTTTTTAGCTACAACGGAAAAGGAATACCTAGAAAAATACAAGAACACTCAACTGTCATTAACTCCCACATGTATAGGAACTCTCTTTGGCCAACTCACACTTACTTTGTCACTTTGCAAAATAGACAAAATTCCATCAGAATGATCATTCCAAATATTCACCCCTCAAGCATGATTTAAAGTCATATATACTTAAAAATTTGCTACTTGAATGCATTTTCTGAATATGTGATTATTTATCATATTATAATAATTCTTATTTTTAGGTTATTTTAACTTCTTAATGTTACATAAAATATTATTGATATTAAGAAACTCAAATAAAAAAAATTAAGACGTGAGGTTTGCAATGAAACAAACATTTTATTGCAATTATAAAAAAATAAAGCCACATTAATAATGATTCAAAAAAACAAACACACTGGATATGATTAGTCATTTAAATAATTAATTTAAAATATATATATATATATATATATATATATATATATATATATATATATATATATAAGGAGAACATTTTAAACTTTTTATAAATTATGTTTATATAATCTATTTGTAAAGGTTAATTTAATTAATAATTAATTGTATTTAAACATCCACCCATTAACATATTCTTATCAACTATAAGTTTATATGTTGTGTGTTAGTTTTTTTTTTGAAGGTTATGAAATATTTTATTTTATTTTTTGTATGTGCCTTCAAAAAAAAGTCGACTGAAATATTGAGAGGAAGTGAAAGAGAATTATTGAGATTTTTTATTCATACCATACATAAAAAGTTAATGAAAGTATACAAAAATTTATTATTTATAAAAGTCAATGACTTTTTGAATATCAGTTAACTTTTATAAATTTTATAAAAGTTGTAATTGAATACCTCTGATTTCTATAAAAAAAATTTAAAGTTTTTAAAAGTCATTATTGAATATCTATTGATTTTTATAGAGTTTTTAAAAGTTATTATTGAATACTTTTAACTTAAGTTTATAAAAATTTTTAATTCTCCTAATCCAAAATACTCATGCTAATTTAATCATTTGGTCAAAATTTAAGTAATATTTACCCCCTCTTATCAATATATATATATATATGGACTGACAATTCAACTAGCAGGTTCCAATTCAATTTGGCAAAAAAAAAAAAAAAAAAAGTCATTTGAGGTGATGTTCTGATAATAAAAATATATTCACCTATTTATTTATTTAATTAGGCTTGATTTATGTGATGTTTAAATAATGACTAAGTATGATCAATTATTTGGTAAAAAAAAAAAAAGTATGATCAATTATTAGCACTCTCAAAAGCACAAACCCATTTCTTTTTCTTTCTTTTCTCTGCTAGGGTTCATCCATTGTTTGCGCTGCCCAGATCTACTCCTTGGGTTCCCTCCGGTGGCCACAGCCACCGGTGGGGATATCCGTCGGTTTTCATTTCTGCTTGTCTTTTTCTTTCCTTATCTTATAATAAGGCCGTCTTGTTTCCTTTGTGGGCTGTTTTGGCTTCCTTTGTTTGAGATCCTTTTGTTTTGTTATTGATATGGATTTCTGTCTTTGAATCTCACGGTGGTGATGCCGTTCACCCCTACGGCCTAGTCCGACTCTCTCTCAAGTTTCCTTTCTTTTGGTGCTTCTAGAAGGAAGGAAATAGGGGAGGGAGGGAAGAGTTGGTTGGCGAAGGAGTCTGCTTCGTTCCTAGAGGCTCATCTTTCCGGCCATGGAAGTTTTGGTTGATGAAAGGTGGCCTCTGTGTGTTTGATCTGTCGCCTTGTTGGTGGATCAGCTTGAATATCACAGAGTACAAACTTTGGTGGAGAAATTCTTATTTTTTCCTCTGATCTCCAGTCATCGCCTTTTGTCTTTCATGGCTACCGGCAGCCTGCTCATCCAAGCAAGCGGTGCGAAGGAAGTCTATTGGGCCAGAAGCTTTGAGTAGGAGGATGAAGATTAAGGGCATTATTATCCTTTCCTTGGCCCTTGGGCCATTAATTCTCTGAGCTTTAAAGCCCATGTTTAACAAACCCTTTTATGGATAATTTTCATTGGATTATTGATCCAACTGTAATGCCTTTATTTGGTTTTCTCAGTGTATTATGTTATTGTACTTTCTGGATTTCAAACCCTTAAATCTTATCAACTAACTTCTTATTCGGGCAAAAAAAATTATTAGCAGTCTCTGTGATCTTGTAAGGAATGATTAAATAGAGATATCACGTCTAATTGACAATCTAAAATTGGACATTTGGCAAAAAAAAAAAAAAAGTCTAAAATTGGACATAATAGTAATTAACATGCCCAATTTTTTTTTTTTTTTAAATAAAAAAAACCTAATCGGTTAGGTTTAGGATTTAGCCATTTAGGTCAACTAATATCATGTAACATCTATAAAAGCATGATACATCTATGAAAATTGGAGAACCTTGGAACACGTGCGACTCTAAAGGAAAAAATACTTTTTTTTTTTTAGCATGAGAAATTTAATATTAGTGATAGTGATATTACGCATAGTGAAAATAATACATTTTTAAGTTAATCATTTTGTGCAAAATTTAGCTTCATGGTACATTATGTACATTCTAAATCAATAAAAATAGTTAATTAATATAAATAATTTAATCTATTAAAATATCTCACAAATTATCAATGATCCTTTAATTTAATAATACTTGAGTTATTTCTAAATATGAGATATCTCGAGTTTGAGTCCCACTAATTTTTTATTTACATATGAATATATACATGAATAAATATCATAGTTTATTCAAATTATAATCAAGGAGCTAAAGTCTTGAAATTTGATTTTTATTATTTATTTATAACATCAAAATGTTTAAATTATTTATTAATGTTGATCTAAATATGACTTTAAAATTTTAATTAAACTAAAATTTACTAAAATTGATAATTCAAAATTTTTAACTTAAATGTTGAATTGAATACAATTAATTATTGAATTTTTAAATAATTTGACAATTTAGAAATTTCAACAATTAAAATCTAGCTTTTAAATTTTTTATTATTAATTTTCAATTTTATATATTCCACATTAAATCAATAATCCAAATCAAGTTTTTTAAGCACAAACTAATTTTATGAAATGGGTTATTTGAATTTTGAAGTCACAAATTAATATTTGGCTATCGCTTATCCGGCCAATTGTTGATGCGTTATACTTATACACATATATGGGAGAAAGATCTGTTCACGAGGCCGAGTATGAATTTAGAAAAATATTAAATTTTTTAAAGATATAATTCGTCGGTTATGTTAAATTAATAGTGATTACTAATTGCAGTTTGACTCGCCATCATATCTAATGGGAGACCATAGTTTAGACTCCGGCTCAAACGAACTGGAGTCGAGGATATGTGATAGATATGTTTAACATGTAGGTTCATAGCCCTTTTATATGTGATAGATATAAACATGATATTATAAATTTTCTGTTGATTAGACATATCATGCTGACTATAAGCTCTGAAAGTTTTATGCTTTCATTTGCCTTAATGTAGGTCATGTACTCTTAGAGTCAAATGATAGGTTCGGTTTGGTTTTCGATATAGAAATCAATGCATCCCCAATCCCATTCCAATACATTTACACTGATTCAATTCGATTCAATTATTTTTTTGGGTCTTCAAGATTTTCTTCCCCGTTATTTTTTCAATTCGGAAATTTGGTTTGGGTCGGGATCCTTGCATCCCGTGCTCACCACTAGTAGATAGTTTTGTTTTTTTTTTTATACCTATATTTTATTTATGATACAAAAATAATGTCTTCTTTTTATTTATGATAGAAATTTCAATAATAAATTTTATCAATTATTATAAATCTATTACATATTGCCATGAAAAAAATCTTTCTCCTAATAATAATTAAAAAATCATAAAATAGCAACTACAACTACTTCCATTTAAAATTTTCCTTATGTTTAATTTTTTTTATTTAAATTACACTCTTTTATTTATGTACAAAATTTAGTAATAAATATCATCATAAAAAATGCAATTAATAATTTTAACATTTTTCATTCATTCATTCAAAAAGATTTAAGTAAAATTTTTTTACCATTAAAATATCATTAATCCATTCATAATAAAACATACTTCCTCCATTTCAAAATATTAAATTTTTTAAAGAGTTGCACAAAGATTAAGGAAATCATTAAATAGTTTTAATTTTAATTAAAATTGATTAATATACCCTTATTTTACTATCATTAAAATTCATTTTTTTTTCTTTCACCAAGACTCTATTAATAGTGATGAGGGTAAAATTAGAAAAAAGTAATAAATGTTATCTAAAACTCCTAAAACAATAATTAATTTGAAATAAAAAAAATTCTAAAACTATTATTAATTTGAAACAGAGGGAGTAACATATACAAATTGTTTATGGAGAATTAATATAACTAAACTCAATTTTGACATAAATTAATAATAGGATTTTTTTTAATAATTCCTATAGTTTTATTTATTTATTCCTAAAATTTTCATATCCAACTTGAACAATTTCTATAAATCATAATTTTTTTTTTGAAGTTATCATATTAAATAACTATGAATTCAAATTAAAATCAGTTGAAAATGATTTTTTTTGAATTTTATATTCAAATAAATGTAATAAATTATTATTATTATTATTATATTTCTAAAAAATAAATATTAAAAGTTTTATATATGAAGATTAAGTTAAGTTCATAATTGAAAATAATTTTGAAAGAATTTAATTTAAATAATCCATACAAATCTAATTAAACCTTAAGTCATCGAGTATAAAATCATAAATTTATTTTTTATTTTAAAATTAATTTCAAATCACAAATTTAACGTAATATTATTATTTTTACTCTTGAGCTTTAACTACAAGTATTTACTTTTTTAAATTAAAAGTAATTATTGATTAAAAAAAAAGTTAAAAAGTAATTATAACGGTGAAAAGAAAAAAAAAAAAAAGGGAAAATATAAATGGCAAACTGTGTAAATAATTAAAGATATTATAGCTAAAGTTATACTACAATGCCCCTTCAAAGGGGAAGTTTTATCGAGGCATGCAGCTTAACAACGGATATGTAAAAAAAAATATACTCCTTCCGGTTCTCAATAACTGATTTTTTATAAAAGTGATTTTATTTCAATATAATTATCATTTTAGAAGTTCAATGTAGTATTTATTAGTTTTTTTTCAACTTTACCCTCATACCAATTCCAATATTTCATATGTTTTTTCTTATTTGGTGATAGAAAATAATGATATATTTATTCATATTAATTAAAATTAAAGATATTTAATAACTTTCTTAATATGTGTACATTCTTCTAAAACGAACGATATTTATTATGAAACGGAGGGAGTATGTAATATAATAAGATGACAAAAGTGTAATTAAGTTAAGGTTAATTTTGATTTTTGACACACCAAATGTCAAATTTATTTAGATAATGGATACTGCTAGCTGTAGTGCTATGGCCTAAAAGCATGTCTTCCCCTTTGACCTTGAGAAAGCCCGAACTGCGTTGATTTGATCCTCGGAATAATTTCTCCAATTTTTTGTGTAATACGTAATTCAATAACACTATCGTCGTAACAATGGAGAACTCAGCTCTGTCTTCACCGTCCTCTCTCCTTCCATATTCGAAAGGTCTCTCTTATCTCTCTCAATGCCTTGCTTAATTAATACAAAAGAAGAAAAATCAATTTCTTCTTCTTCTTTTTTTTTTTTTATAAAAAAAAAAAGCCTTTTTTGAATTTCCAATTCTTTCATTTTCTAAGCATCCAAACGCACATCTATAAATATAATGTGATGATTATTAGTTGTTTTATTTGCAGATTCGATACTGCAGCTCTGTTGCAGCAGTTGCCTCTCCAACTGAGCAAGGAACAAGGCAAACGTGAGTGACTTGTGATTTTTTGTGCTAATTCCTTTTCTTTTTTGCTTTGTTTTTAGTGGAGGTTTATGTAAATAACTTCCTTGAATTAGGGAATGTTGATAAAAGTGCACCACAATGGAAGAAATTGGATGCTACAGAGTACAGAGCTTGGAATCAGTAATTCCATGATTGTAAAGCCTACTAGAGTGGTCCTTAATAGGCTCAGGAAGAAAGGTAGCACTGTGCTTGCTCCCAAAAAATTATTATGTAGGAAATCCCAATCACTGTTTTACACTTTTACTAACAATAATGTACTAAAGAATTACTTGCGTGTAATTTTTAATTAAGGATCATATAAATGAAATGATGGAATGCTAAGCTGCTGATGTGCTAGACAATTGGTATCACTTAATTGATGACTTCTTAATTAAACAATTTGGATGTGAAATTAATGCATGGCTTTGGACCCCAAATTCTGCTGTATTCATGTTAAATACTCCCACTTCATACAGGTTAGAAAAACATTTCGCCAATGTCAAATTGTTGGAAAACGATTTCCTATATGCCATGTGCATGTTGACGATAGCATTGTGGTTTATTGACTATTTTTATTCAATCTAATAAATCCTTGTGCCATTGGCCCTGTCCTTGCCAATAAGAATATAGGATGTTTCTATCCTCCTCAAATAGTCAGGTGCTTAATAGAGGTACTTGAAAGAGGTTAAGTTTTGGCACTTACGCTAGAAAGGCTGGTGGAATGTTCAAAAATGACTTCAGAAAACGTCCAGGTTGCAGTGAGTGTGATTATATTCGGTGGAGGAATTGCTTGCAGCGGGACTTCACAATTAATGGGTACATTAATTCTTAATGGTTTTTCATGTAGGGAGTTGGACTATCACAGACTTCGAATTGTATTGGCACATACTGAATTATGATAGTATCATTGTCCAAGAACATTGTATATTTATTTGTAGTTGCAATTTGTTTTTACATTTTGTAACTTCTGTCTCCCCTTGCCAGGTTGATGTTTGATCCATATGCAATGTTTGTATGTGATTATATGAGAGGAATGGAAGATATTAGGAATTCCAAAGTGCTCGATATATCTCATAATGGTTTCTATTTCAAAAGTTGATTTAGACCTGCTAAAGTTTACTATGATGTTCATTTTATTTAATTGCAATCTATAGGTTCGTACTGTAGTACCTGCAAATCTTTCTTTCATGGAGGACTGTGGTGAGTATCTGGCAGCTTACTAACTTGTTTGTCTGTACATTTCAAAGTTTACCATGACAAGTGATATAGCCATAATTTTTTTTTTATGGGGTCAAATTTCTTAGATTATAATTTACAATAAATTAATATATATAATTAAGCCAACTTTTATATATTTAAAGAAAATTTTCACCTAAAATAAATGGACCAAATTTTTATAATTTTACACCTAAAAATTTTTATATTTTGAAGGTTAGGGGATCATGATCACCATCTGACCCTTAACCCCTTAGCTCTATCATTGACCATGACATTATTTTATGAAATAATCTTATAACTCTTGAACTCTTTATCTAAACCATCTAATATTGTTTAGTACTTAATTGATAGCTCGCATTTTACATGCATTTAGAGTCACTACCCATTTAGGATTTCATTTTACTAGAGAAATTGCTCTTTCTTTGAAAAAGTTTTCTTACTCTGTGCTTAGACTGGACAAGGTATTATGTTTTGGCTCCTTGGTGATGTATTTTCATTGGTATCTCTGCTTCATCTTTACTTCCCATGTGCCTGTAGGGAAGAATCCTCATGGAACTGAATTCCTATCAATATTGCTTGCAGTTGTTGTTGAGAAAATGTTTAAAACAAAAAAAAAAAAAAATTATAGGCATTTAATTTGGTGCCTACAATTAGGTGAGCCAATAATTGTTGAATGCCAATAATTATTGAATGCTCACAATTGGAAGGTGTTGGGAGCCTATATAAAACCTTTCTTCCACCTTCCAAAAATCATCCCCTCCATTTTGAGATTTGTATGAAGGTGAAATTTGAGTAAAATCCCAAAATGAGGAAGAGAAAAAGAAAGAAGATTTGTGTTTTTCTTTTTAGTATTTTTTTGAATTTGTTGTGAGAGAAAAATATTTATGAGTTAAAATACCCATAGTAATTCCCTTTGTTGTTTTATTTTGGTAATCCTTCTCTTTTGTTACAATAAGTTTTAGTTTCAATTTGTTACTTGTTGTTTAGTATTTTGTATAAGAGATTAAGGCTATTGGGTGTATTGGATTTTGAGATTGTGAGATATTTTTCTTCTTTGTTGTACCACTTTTTGAGTTCATTAGTGAATTTTGATCTCCTTCGCCCGTAGACGTAGGCTTACGCCGAACCACGTTAAAAATTGTGTTCTCTTTGTTTGTTATTATTTTGTTATCCAATTCTATATACATCTCCAAATAAATATTTAACCGTATCATGTGTCAAAATTCTCAACAGTTGCTGCATAATCCAGCAATTTTATATCAAATTCAGTGGCATGTACAAACATTACCAATTGATTTTCTGCATGTGCTGAGTTCAGGCCAATTTACCAATTTATGACTTTTTTGTAAAATATTTATCATTTTAGGTGTTTTTTGAAAGTATTTTTAATTTTAGGTATTTTTAAAAACTAATTCAAGTTTTAGAGGTTTTTGGGCTGGATTGACTGGACAATTCTATCCGCTGGTCAAACAAGCGGACTAAAGCTGTTCGCTGTTGAGACTAACGGATAGATTGTTATCTGCTAGTCCCATTAGCGGATTATATATGTTAATTGTTTATACACTTTGTTTAATTATATTATATACGTTAATTATTCATTATATAAAATATAACATATCTCTTAAAATTTTAATATTAATTATTTGATTAATTATTAATTATCTTAAATATAACATATTAATTATTTTATTAATTATCTAATTATTTTATTATTTATATTCATTTACAATAA
>CATKHJ010075644.1:0-11796 GCA_949750685.1 Vernicia montana | reverse complement strand
GATTTTATATCTCACCCCATAGTTGTTTATTTTTTTTCAGGTGCTGTAGAGGTTGGGACGAGGTAAAACTCAAGCTTCATCTTCTCGCTTGGGGGTTACTCTGTCCATATCTTCATTTTTGTCATTTTGATTATGTCACAGTGAATATATATCTCCAAGAGTCAAAGTCTAGAGTTCCATGGTGATTGTGGCATTGTATATGATGGTTGAATTATGTAAATCCATTTGGGATTGTAATATATAACATATTACTTTATTGTATTAATGGAATTCCCTTGATGAATGGATAATGTGGATTGTTATAGTAATGTGTTTAGGGTTCTGATCTGGGAATCGTATATGCATGTTTGGTTATAGTATAGTATTGGGTTCTACGGGTTTTCGGTGGCCTTATGCCTACCTATGCCCTAGGACCGTCATGGCTCGTAAGTCGGGTCGTGACAGTAGGAGAGGCAATTGTGCTCCGAACCACTATAAATCTTGGCTCAGGTTTCTCTAACTCAATTTCCTTTTGCTATTTAATTAAAATTATAACTTATTGCATATAGGTTGTTATTTG
The DNA here is from genome assembly GCA_949750685.1 of Vernicia montana. Lineage (NCBI taxonomy): Eukaryota > Viridiplantae > Streptophyta > Magnoliopsida > Malpighiales > Euphorbiaceae > Vernicia > Vernicia montana. Next base: position 11,237 of record CATKHJ010075644.1, on the reverse strand, counting down.
CATTAGAATTTTTAATAATCCTATTCACCCCCCTTCTAGGATTGCCATACTTGGGACAACACTGATGTATTATTCAAATTAGATTCAAGAGATGAAAAGGAACAAGAGACACAAGATCATTGGAATTTCTTATTGCGGATGAAAAGACCGCTGTCCATAGTTACATCAAAATTGAAAGAATGATTATTTATAGACTCGAAGGAAGAAAATGAAGAACAAGACTTAAAGGACTCTGGATCATATTCAGATTCTGACGAAGACTCCAAAAGACTATCTCCTCATTCATAGTACCAATTGTCAAGCTGGTTCTGGGTTGGTTAGATCAGATGAGTTGGGTCTGTTTTCTCCTCACCTTCAATTATGTTGACCTGCTCAAAGAGAGTAGCCTCCATGTTATCCTTCCAATCTTGTTCCAACATGAAAATTGGTTCACAGTCTTCCAAGCTCAACCTGACATCAAAGAATATTTCAAAACCCGGTATCAGTTTCTTGGTAATAGGACAAACCCATGGTTCAAGAAAACCACAATATGAAAAGTCTTCACCTTCTTTCATAAAATAACCATTCAGGGTTTTGAAATAAGGGCGCATAGGCCAATCATAGAACTCACCTCTTTTTAGGGCTGCCACCCTTTCCTTGGCCCTCTTTTCCATTTCGACCAGATCCTCTTCAGTGGGCTTATAGCCAAGCCCAAAAGGTGGAGTAGCTATGGGGTACTCTGTAAAACTGCTCATCCCCTGTAGGCTCTTGCCTAGACCCAAACCAGGAAAATAATTCATGTTCCTCATCATGTTAGCCACAGTAATATTACCATAACAGTCAAAATCAAGAGGAACAAATTCTTTACCTCTATCTCCTTCAATAAATTGTATTGTATCAAAAGAGAACCCAGTAAATGGCAAGGAGGCTTGTTCAGGCTGAATTTCCAGTATTGGTACAGAGTTCGGGACTTCACTTCTCCCATGCATATCCCCTTTTACAGTCACAATAGAAGTTCCGTGAGGGAACTTGAGTTTCTAGTGCAAAGATGAAGGGTTGGCCTTAGCTTGATGAATCCAGGGCCTTCCAAGGAGGAGATTAAAGCACGCTGGAACATCTATAACTTGGAAAGAAATGGGAGTAGTTACAGGGCCAATGGTAACATTTAGAGTGGCAACCCCTAGGACTTCCCTTTTTGTATTATCATAAGCCCTCACAATCTGATCGGAGGGTATGAAATCAGAAGCTTCTAAACCCAAGCAGTTTGCTACTTTCAATAGGCACACATTCAAAGTTGACCCATTATCAACCAATACCATTAGGACAGTCTTCCCACGGGTCAGGACAGTTATGTACAAAGCATGATTGTGGCTTAGTTCACCTTTAGGGAGATCCTGGTCAGTGAAGGATATAGAAGCAGCTTTGGTGGTATTGGTAAGAGAGGCTACCAAAGTCTCAGGAGTGATGTCCATTGGGGCTTGATACTAGTTTAACGCCTTGCAAAGAGCATGGCGGTGAGGGTAAGAGGTTTGAATTAAGCTCCAAATAGATATGTTTGCCTGAGTCTTTTTGAGCTGCTTAAGGATGGGGTCTTCGTCAAGTTCAAGACTTCCCTTTATTTTTTCAGCTGGGGGTGGAATGGGTTGAACAAGTGGTTGATTGACTTGAGGGATGGGTGTTTGCAGGATTCTGCCACTTCTGGTTATGGCATCAATTTCTTCAACCAAATTACTCAAGTCGAGTACACAGCAAAAATCAGAAGCAGATCTAATCAAGGAGACAAGATCAGCTTCAAGGTTAGAAGTTGTGATGAAATTGACTTGGTGATTAGGGAGTGGATTAGTGGAAATGTTAGGCTTGGTTTTTGGTGGAATGATATCACCACTGTCTATCAGATATTAAATTCTGTGTTTTAGAGCCTTGCATACATCAGTTTTATGCCCGACCCCTTGTTGGTATTCACAGTATTCATTGGAGTTGTAGCTTTTGGGAAGTGGATTAGGAGGTGCTCTGGGTTTAAGGGGCTTAACCATTTTTGCCTCCAATGCCTTCTTGTAAACCATAACTAGTGGGACCTCAAGGTCAGTGAAACTTTTTCTTTCAAATCTCAATGGCTGTTGGTGAGTGATGGCTGATACCTTCCCCCCTTTCTAATTTGTTGAGGAAGTAACATTTGACTGATAAGGAGTATTCTTCTTATATCTGGAACCTGAAGACTCATCTTTAATGTGGCCTGTTTGAATCAAATCCTCTATTTTTGAAGTAGTGGAAATGAGGGCCTTAAAATCTGGAAGGTATTGAGTGAATAGGTGGTTCTGGTAAACTGGGAGGAGATTTTTGACTATGATGTCAATCTGCTCTTATTCTGTAGGGCAGTTCACCATTTGAGCAGCCTTAGTCCTCCACCTCGTAAGGAAAGTGGAGAAGGACTCTTTGGAAAACTGCTTGGTAGTTTTCAAATCTCTTCTTGTGACATCCACCTCAATGTTATAGTGGTACTGTTTGACAAATGAATTAGATATGTCGTCCCAGGTCCGTTTCTGATTTTGGTCCAGGTCCAGCAACCACTTCACTGCAGCCCCAGTCAAAGACTGCTGAAATAACTGAGCGAGGAGCTCATCATCAACCCCAAATGGCCTCATTTCCCCCACATACATTTTCAAGTGAGTCTTAGGGCAGGTAGTTCCATTAAACTTATCCAAATTCGACATTTTGAACTTTGGTGGTAATATGGCATTGGGAAAAAGGTCTAAAGAGCTGACATCAATGACATCATCATGCCTCTTCAGATTTTTGATTGTCTTTTCCATGGATTCGAACTTTTCCATGAGTTTTCTCATGTCAGGGTTAGAGAAAGCTTCTTTCTCTTGGAAAGAATCCGCAGGAGTAGGAATGGTAAAGTGGGTGATGGTGTTTGTATTTGGTATAATTGGTGGGGTAGTGTTTGGGGTGAAGGAAGCATCAACTACTGTTTTCCCTCTTACAGTTGGGTCAGTGGTAAATTTTAAAGAAGAGGCAGCATTTGTATGGACTTGATTCAAACCGGGGATAGTCTGGTTAGGAGGAGGGACATTTGGATTTAGAGTAGCCTGACCAATCATGCTTCGGACCTCCTCAAGGATGAGCTGGGTCCGTTCTTGGAACTGGGTCTTTTGAGCTTATAAAGCCATTTTAAACCTGCGTTCTACAACCTCAATTTGTCTTTCTTGCTAGGCCATGATACTAGTAACAATGGAGCTTATAGGGATGGCTCTAATTTGACTCTAATTTATTTATCCTAAAGAAAAATACACTAGACCTTCAAAACCAAAGAAGATTCGAAGACTAGATTTTTGGTTTATTTTGAAAATGATGGTTTGGATTATTAATATAAAAATAACTTAATGAAAAAAAATTCATGAACAATTAAATAATGGAATGACAATGACATTATAAGGATGAATGACAAATTATAAACATATAAATAAAAAATAGAAGCAAATAGATAAAATAATTAAAATTACATTAAAAATAAAAAAGATAGGAGATATCTCCTCTAACTCTTATGGGTACTAAGAAAATCACACATTCCCCAAAATAAGAAAGTAATAGAGAATAAGAAGAAGTTGTTTATTTTAATTTGGATTTGCCACTTGAACCAAGTGTGCTTGCGTATCCCTTTTAATGGGAATCAATACCCACACAGTTCTTTCTATTTTACAATGGAGGGTTTGTTTATTTTATCTTTGAATTTATTATTGTTTTGATAATTTTATGATGAAAGAATAAGAGAAAGATGTTTTACCTAAGCTCTCTTTGAAGTTGGAGAAGGAATGGAGCGCCTTGTTGGATCGAAGTTTCAATTTTCAAAATATACAAAGATAAAAAAATAGAATCAACTATTTAAGCCAAGTCAAATCAAAGAGAAATGACTTGGTCACCTAGCATAAAAATAAATACAAAAAATATTAAAAACTTAATTTAATATTAGGAGGACTAAACTAGGTGGACTAAAATTAAAGAGGAATTAGCCCTAGGAGTCTTGCATGAAGAAAAATAGAGAGAATATTAGAAGGTTATGAGGACAATTGTCAATTAACAACCAAGGGGTGAGTTGAAATGAGGTGGGGAGACTTGTTTGTTTTTTGTCAGATTTTGGCCCGTTTTGATTCCTTGGGGTTTCGTTTTTCGAATTTAGGCACACCAAGGTTTGATGCTATGATAGGGGTGCTAAAACACATGTTCACATAGTGTTGACATTTATGTCATTTCACCCCCTTATTTATTATCTATTTAATGTAGAAACACTTTGTACTTCCATCAAATAGTGCAATTGATAAATGGGTGAAGAAAACAATGAGACGATGTTGGAAGGAGTACAAATATGCTCTTAAAGGAAAATACATGTTGGATGGTCTTACTCAGGAACAAGTTATTAGTTTGGAGCCTCCAAGAGTTAGGCTTGAACAATGGAAACCTCTTGTGCAGTATTGGTTCTTTGACAAATTTAGGATTTTTCATGCATGTTTAGCATAGTGCATTGTTAAATTTTAATATTATTTTGCTTCCATGTTTAGTAAAAGTGTTTGTTTTACAATTTTATTCAGAGAAAGAAAAAAGATGCATGTGCTGCTAAGACCAATCCACATACCACAGGCTCAAAGAGTTTTGCACGAAAGTGAGAAGAATTTGTAGGTTAACTTTTCTACTCTTAAAGTCCAAAAGATGCTAGATTTCTTGAGTGTTAATAGACAATCTAATTAATTAATTTTTTGTTCAAGCTTTTGGGATTTTTAGAGTTGTTACTTACTGTTTTCTAATAAACTATATATATTTTCCTTGTGATGGTTTCTATTTTTATTCATGAAAGGAAATGGATAATGGAAGGGAGCCCGGACGCATTGAGTTTTTTGGTGTAACTTGAAAGCACAAAGATGAAAATTTCATTGATAATGAATCGGCTCAATTTATAGTAAATTGTGATCTAGAGAAATATTTCTAATTAAATGGAAAAGTGTCATGTTAGAATTTTGTTTATTAGAAGTTGAAATCCATATTTAACTGTGCAAATATTTTTATACTAGAGTCACATGCATTTTGCTATTCACTTTTCTATTATTGAATGTAGGAAATGGCTAAAAATCTTATGATAGAACGTATGGGTATATCAAAATTCACTGAAACCACTAATAATGTGGAGGTTTAACTTTTTACTGAATTAAAAGGACCAGACAAATATAGAAGGGTGAGAAGTTATGGCATGAGATTGACCCCATCTCAAATTGATGAAATTACTACTCGACCTAGTTGCTTGGGACAACCTGGATCTGCATCTAATTTAATGCCAAACATAGTATACGTATAAATTTCTTTTTAATTTTTTGTTAAATTGAAAAATATAACTTGATAAATATTAATACTAAAGATCAATAATTTATATGGCAATTTTAGGTTGCAGACGCTTCTAGTAGATTTGAAGCTAATGAAGTACAACGTGATAAGTTTCAACCTGAATCTTATGACACCATGTGATTATGTTGTATACTTAGCTAACTTAGAATTTAATGATCTTGAACTTTAGATTTGGAGTGTAAACTATTTGGATTTATATTTCTTTAATGAATTAAAGATTTTGTGAAATTTATTGTTACAAATTAATATTTTTAATTTCTTTCAAAAATTATAGATTGTGTTCGATTATAAAAAAAAAAAATAGAAGGTAATAAATTATATTCCACATAATAAAAAATTTATTGATTTTTTTTTGTTTTAAAAAAATTGAATCTTTACATTTTAGCCATGCTTGGAAGTGTGGTTGTAGGATGGAATCTTCAAAATTCTTTCATGCCTGAAAATGTGGTAACTTACCCACGCTTTGAAGCGTGGTCGATTGTATAGAGTTTTTCAAAATGATAAATTTGGCCACTAAGCCATGCTTTGTAGTGTGGCCAATCATATAAAATTTTCAAATAGTTGGCCAAGCTTTAAAACCTGGATAATTAACCAAGCTTTAAAGAGTGGACAGATCTATAATGTAGTCTTTAATATAACCACACAACAAAGCGTGGCATGAAAAAATTTGTATGGATAAATAGTTTCCCACCGCTTTGCTAAAGCATGGGCAAATTCGTGCCCTCATAGCCACACTTTATACACCACGCTTCGCCTAAGCGTGGAGACATATTTGCCCACACTTTAAACCGTGGCTATCATGTATTTTCAGTGTGGGCAAAGACCCATTTTCTTATAGTGAAGGATCCCTCAGCTTGAATACGAGCAGTTTGTTGGCCTTGTCATAGACGAAGAGCTCCAGTAGGGCCTCCATCCTAAAGAAAAATAACTCATGTCAGAATGAGGTAGCAAGTTTAATATGCCAGAGATGTGACCTCTCCACAAGTCCTTAAATACATGCATGGTGTCAGAAGATTGACACTTGCTTGTTTTATCAATTCAAACTCCACATCTCCTTTTCGCCATTAGGATGCAGCCACCTATGGACCTATCGACCGGCTTACTTAAGACCTCTTCATAAGTCCTCAAGTACATGCATAGTGTCAGAAGACTGACACAAGGGAGGTTGCTTGTCTTAGACTTCACCTCTCCTTTCCGCTATTAAGATGCGGCCACCTATGGACCTATCGAGCAGCCTTGTAAGATCCTAGAAAATTGAGACCTTAATTTAATTGAACCTAGAGAAACCGAAACCCTAAATTGGAGGCAACCAAAATTCTAATTTAGTAGGGCTTATTCTGAAATAGGGCGATGTCTAGGTGATTAATAGTAATATATATACGAGTGTGGCTATTAGGTAATATTTAATGGCAATTTAATAGAAAAAAAAATTATAATAGCATTGAAATATTATAAATAGATAAAATATAAAATTAGGGCTTAATTGATATTTGAAAAGTACTTAATTGAAGAAAGAATAAAGATTGAGGGATTCAAAGGAAAATTTACAAAGGGATGACAATGTTGTAAAATTTAAAAGATTATAATAAAAAAATCAATAAATAAAAATAATAAAATAATAAAAGGAAAGATGATGTGCCAGATTTTAATTGAAGAAACTACTTTAAACCAATCAATTGTTGACATTATTTTTTCACTAACACCAAACTAATAAAAACATGTACTATCACCTCCTCATTCACTATTTACCGTCCATTTTCTCTTCATTTTTGCTTTGTTGAAATGCTTAAGGAACATAAAGGAAGAATAAAGAACACTTTAAAGGGAAGCATTTGGCTACCAAGAATTTCCAAGAAATAAATCAAATTTAAAGTAAGAATTAAGTATTTTACTTCCTAGATAAATATTAAGAGTGAGTGTATAATTTATTTGATGGATTGGTGAACAAATCTTGAATTTTGAGAGAACTATAGCTTTGGCCATATAGGATAAAATTTATAAATTAATTTTAAATTTCAGTTATACAAAAACTGGATTTAATTAAAGCTAGAGTTAAACCTTGAAACTAAACATTTACTCAAATTTGACAATAAATTGATTAGCAAATTAATGATGTATATTCTATCAAAGAAGAGTAATTGGAGAGGGAGAATACTATAATTTAATTCCTTGAACTAAATGAATGTAAATAGACTTAATTAAAAAAATTTAAGAATTTGATTGACAAAAATAATTAGAGTTGTTAATAGTGTATATTTGGTTACTCAATAGGAATTAAAGGAAATTCAATTAATTTGGTTCCTTAAATTAAACAAGTGTAAAATAAATTTAATTGAAAGGATTAGTAGTTGAAATTAAATAATTATACGTAAAACAACTAATCTTAATTAAAGATACTATTCAGTCATACTAAAAGGAAAAACCTATAAATATATCCTAGGTCCAATTAAGTAAGAAATATGTTATTTTAAGTAAGCTAATATTGAATTTAAATTGAGATTAATTAATTTGCTAAAATTGCTTAAAACCCTAAATTAGGGTTTATGTGAAACTAAACTTAAATAAAAAGAAATTATGGTATTTTCAAGTTAAATATATTTAATTAATTAAGAAGCAATACAAGTTAAATAAAGGAATTAGGGTTTATATGAGTTAATAATCCTGGATAAGTTGAATTAATTTTAAGAATAATATATGAAATTTAAATTTACATGGATTAGGGTTTTAAGAAGAATTAAGATAGTTGATGAATTAAATAGTTGATTAAATTGGTTGTATATGTTTAATATTTGTAGTATCTAGAGGTAAGTCAAGGAAAGGAAATTCAGGATGAGTGCGACCACTCATTTTGTTTGCTATAAGGAAAAGGAAGGTAAGGTTTGAAGTGCAATTGATTAGAAGTGAATAGTTAATATGCTAATATTAATTGCTATTTGAAATCATAAACCGTATTCTTTGTTAACCACCATGAATATACATTTTAATATGACTAGAATTTCATATTGACCATGAGTTCTTTGTAAACCTTAACTGTTGTATATCCAAATTTTATTAAATTCTCCATCTATATTTTATTTAAGTGCTCCTATTAGTTTATTGATATTTCTATAAGAAAACTAAATATTTTACATGAGATTTTATTATTAGACCATGAGTTTTCTAAAATAATTTATAACTTCTAAGTTTTGATGTTGTATCACGAGATTTGTTAATATTACGAGACTATGAGATTACTGGAATATTTTATGAATTTCAAGTATTGACATTGTATTACGAATCTATTTAATATTGGCAGTATTTAATACAAGATTCTTTGATTTTATTATGAATTTATTATCTATTGAGAATTTTATTGTGTAGAAATCCCTTAACTGATGATGGGCAAATCATCAAACTTTATGCATACTATACCCACGGATAGGGTATAATATCCGAACTCTAGTTAGGAAGAGTAATGTCCTAGCCATGGAGCCTGATTAGTTTCATGTTATCACGAGTTATCACGTGAACTATTACAAGATTATGAGCTGATTTTTGTTCTAAGTTTTTACATGATTTATTATGAGTTACATATTATTTGATTATGAGTAAAATTATATTTTAAATATATAAATTATGTCATACTAGATTATGAGCTAATTTTCTATTGTGAATTTTTATATGGTTTTTATGAATTACTCTTTTATTACGAGTTATGATTATATCATGAAATCACGAGTTACTACTTGTTTTAAAATTATTAAATGGTTTTGCAAATTATGAGTTTTGCTTTCAAGTATTATTTAATTATGAGATTAATAACTAGAGTATGTTATAAGGGTATAACAAGTGTCATTCTTGTGAAATAACGTTGATTACCTAGCCTAGCAATGTATGATAGTATATTAATTTCTCACTGAGTTTACTCACCCTCATTCCCAATTTTTTTACAGGAGTCTAGCAGTTACTTAGAAAGCTCAAGATTTCATTCTCTCTTGGAGTTTGAAAGTATGAAGAAAATATTTATCTTGTAAATATTATAAGTTGTTGTAAATGTTGTATTATGTATCTAAGTAATTAAATGATCTTTAGTTGCTCCATGGTACTTAAAAATGTTATAGTGTTGTGATGTATATATATATATATATATATATATATATATATGTGTGTGTGTGTGTGTGTGTGTGTGTGTGTGTGAATAATATGAATGGACTAAGTGATGCAATACTCATCATGAAAACTTGTTAAAAATGACTATTGAGTTGATTGAATTGTGAGAGAATTTGACTATATATGTGGAGTTGACGCTAAGAGTGATATTTTGGGAGTGTATGTTTCCATTGCAGGTTTTGTATTTTGGGGAAAAGTCCTATGTATTGTCAGCATACTGCCGAAATTGCACTTAATTGCTAGTGTTATTGGATTCTACGAGTTTTCGGTGGCCATGGGCCTACCCATGACCTATGATCGTCTATCCCGAAAGTGGGATGTGACAGGCCTATTCAAACCACCTATGGACTTATCGACTGGCCTACTCAAACCACCATAAAAGGGAAGGCTACTCACTCATGGAGGAAAAAGAGAAGGAAGTCTTTGTAAGTCCACTCTCCCTAACCGCTCTAAAAGAATTAGGAAGAGTCCCATTCTCTCTCTTAGGGGTTCCTTTATCTTTAAGCTTATACTGACTTAGTCATTGGAGACTCCCCTGGGTCAGTTTCAGGGGGTCTGATCCATTCCTTCTTTGTATACAGGCTCTAACTCACAGCCCTCATGCCACGAGCTTATCATAATTGGGATGAGGTAAATTTATACCTCTTCAGAGGTTAATCTCTAAACTAAATAAATTTTTATAACATATCCTTATAACTATTGAAGAATGTTAATAAAATAAATACATGGCATCATTATGGCAGATGAGGAACCACTATCACAATAAGGTTGCAATTTTGCACCTTCAAATTTGTCTTCTTCATCTTCGCCAACTCTATTTCCAATGATCAATATCAGCATCTTCTCCTCATCTTCAATATATCGGCCGATGAAGTAGATAATGCATTAAAGATACTAAGATCAACTCTCAGCTCAACTGGGTGCTTCCAGGTTTTTACTTTTGACCTTAGTAATAAACGTTTTAACTTTTTCATGATTTTGACATTTTTATTTTAGGGTTGGTTTGGATAAATGATCATTTGAAATTATTGTGAAATCATTCAAGAGTTAAATTATAAAAAATTAAGCATAATGATAAATCTAAATATTCAATCATTTCAAATGACTAACTATTCAAGAGTAATTTTCATTATTTTAATCTGCCAATGATTGCAAAGCAGGGATGGAGATTGCTTGTTGATCCTTATTCTTTGGTTTCTTGTTTATATAAAGCACGCTATTTCCCAAGGGGTTCTTTTTTGTCAGCCAATATGGGTAGTAACCCAAGTTTTATTTGGTGTAGTTTAATTGCTGCTCAATCTCTAGTCTAGTCTCATTGTGTGCTTCGTGTTGGTAAGGCCGAGAGTATAAACATTTGGTCAGACCCATGGTTGCCTGATGCAATTTCTCCCTTTATAACTTCTGCAATTCCTAACAGTTTGGAGGGTGCTTCGGTAAAATCCTTGCTTGCATTGGATGGTTCTAGTTGGGATGATGATGTGGTTGTTATAGTGTATGCCCTAGAGCAGTGTATATTATTATATAAATGTAAAACAATATTATTATATGGCAATAAATATATGTTTATATAAATCAATTGTTCCATTGTATTAAATGTATATTTGTAGTCCATTAGTATTTTGTGAGAGGATCTATTCTCAAGTGTTGAGAATATGGATGACATATCGCTCTTAAACAAATACTTCAAAATGTTCATGGTCATAGGAGTAATGATTGGG
>CATKHJ010075636.1:0-12167 GCA_949750685.1 Vernicia montana | reverse complement strand
ATTTATATTTTTATTAATTAGTTTATTAATTTATCATAATTTTGTTTGATATAATAATTTGTTTAATCTATCAATTTTATTATGTGAAAAAAGTAATGAACTTAAATTTTATATTTAATCAACTTGACGTTAATAACAGTATAATTGTCACCATTTACAATATACTAGTTTTTACATCACATTTGTATGTGGAACAACATTTTTCAATAACTCAACATTTTCTTTATATATTATATATTTTTAATATAAATTATAATATATTTTGTCATTATATGATGTTAAAACACTATTAACCTATTTTAATTTGAATAATCATAAATTAAAATTAAAAACTTAGTGATTATATATTTGACACAAATGCATGATAAATTATTTATATTATTCATATTTGTAACTATTAGATTCATTGTGATAGTTTCATTAAACAAAAACTGTATGTTTATCATTTATAAACAACATGATCATTAAGTATTGCTTATAAGTTTATCAAATATATGGTGTAGGTTCATCATTTGTGAACTGTAGGAATTGTTTTTCAATGAACTTGTTACTATTACTAAATGAAGTTGTAACTTATCAAAAATGAACTTGCATCTTATGCAAAAAAATAAAAAAATAAATAAAAAATAAGAATCTGTCATTGTATTCCAATGAACTTTTAACTATTCTCAAATGAATCTGCATGTTATATATAATGAACATGCTACTCTTATCATCAAATATATGGTGTAGGTTCATCATTTGTGAACTGTATGAATTGTTTTTCAATGAACCTGTTACCATTGCTAAATGAAGTTGTAACTTTTCAAAAATGAACTTGCACCTTATGCAAAAATAAAAATAAAAATAAACTTGTCATTGTATTCCAATGAACTTTTAACTATTCTCAAATGAACCTGCAGGTTATATATAATGAACCTGCTACTCTTATCATCAAATATATGGTGTAGGTTTATCATTTGTGAACTGTAAGAATTGTTTTTCAATGAACTTATTATCATTACTAAATGAAACTGTAATTTCTCATAAATGAACATGCACCTTAAAAAAAATGTCATTATATTTCAATAAATCTTTAACTATTTTCAAATGAATCTGCAGGTTATATATAATGAATCTGCAGCTCTTATAATGATATTTGCATTTGATTATTTTTTCAGAGTAAAAAAACACACTGACAGTTTTTTGCTCAACAAAAAATATCACATTTAATTTGAAAATTAATAGATTATTAATATCACGTATAGTGCTTTAAATATTTTAAAAATATTAAATCATCAAATTAAATTAAATTAAAATTTTAAAAAATAATTTAAAATTTCTATAATTTTAATTTTAAGGTTAAATTACTTCCAATTTTGTCATATAAATTTATCAATCCGTATTTAATAGAAATTTGTTGAAATTATAATTACCAAAATTAGAAACTCATAAAAAAAAAAGAATTGTATTTAAAAAAAATAGTATTTATTTTTATTATTACCTATATAATTATTCTCTAAAAAAAATGATTTTAATAATTGATAATTTAGTGGTCCCTCTTATTTTTTTATTTTTAAATACAATTGATCTTTTTCTTCTTGATCCCCTTTTAATTCACAGTACTACATGCATTTGGTACATAATATAATTTACCGTTGGAGCATATTAATTTCCATCCGACATTGTTTTATTATTATTTACACGTGTCATTTTTTATTTTTGTCTTTTTGTCTTATGTTTACGGTCGAAAGTTTCTTTTTTTTTTTTTTGGTCCTTTTCTTGTCATTATCTTTTTTTTTTCTTGTCGTTATCTCTTTTTTTTTTTTTATGTCATTTTATATTTTTCTGTCCTTAGCATTAAATATAACTCTCTCTCTCTCTCTCTCTCTCTCTCTCTCTCTCTCTATATATATATATATTACAACGTTTATATAGGAAAACCATTGAAACTTTATTAATTGTATTCTTATGAAAAAGTTATAATTTAATAGAAATATAATAAAAAAAATTGTAATATAAATTAAATCTCAAAAAACAACATACTTAATAATAACACTGATTAAAGAATAATAAAGTATTAACATATTAATGAATAATGAATAAAATTATATTAAAAAAAATTTACATAGATAAGTGTAAAAATCTTTTAGGTAGATAAGTGTATCTTTTAGGTAGATACAAATCTTTTAATTTGATTTTATCTCTTTATTCATTTTATATATTTTAATAATTAATTATATTGAAATTAAAAAAATATAATATATTATAGCCTTATCATATACTATCTCCATTTTACAATAATAGTTGTTTTAGGAAGAGTTTTTTGTTTCAAATTATTTGTCGTTTTAGAGGTTCAATACAATGTTTATTATTTTTTTTTCAACTTTACCCTTATCCCTAACTTCAATATCTCATATGTTTTCCCTTATTTAGTTAGAGAAAAATAAGAGTATATTTGTCCATCTTGATTAAAATTAAAACTATTTAATAGCTTTTTAAATATGTGTGTATCATCTTAACACGTCTATTATTGTGAAACGAAAACAACTATTTCAGCATAAATCTCAAGTTAGCACTCATCAGTAGGGGTGAGTAAAATCGAATCAAAACCGAAAAATTGAATCAAACTGATTAATTATATTTTTTTATAATTTTAGTTCGGTTTGGTTTGAAATTTTTAAAATTGAATTAAATCTCAATTCGGTTTTTGTCCAAAAATTTTCAGTTAAAACCAAACAGATTGAAATTTTTTTTATATCATTTAGAATATATATTAAAATATATTTATATTATATATGTTTATTAAATATATATAATATCTCCCTTGTATTGATGAAATTATTTAGGTATTAAATATAGTATTGTATATATATATATTTTTAATATATATAATAATATAATTTTTTTAGGTATTAAATATATATAATTAATGAAATTTGAATATAAATTTAGGGAGAAAAAATAGAAGTCCAAATCGACCAACCGAACTGAACCAAATCAAACTTTTCGATTATGTTTGGTTCAATTTCCATTATAAGTTCGGTTCGATTCATTTTAAAAAAATGCTTTTCGATTTTTTCGATTCTATTCGATTTTGAACCGAACTGACTGTTTGTTCATCTCTACTTATCATATTACCCAGACCCAAAGAAGGAGAAATGAGGCTACTAAAACCTACTGATAATTGCAGGGCATACTTGGCTAGGAAATAAGCACAATGGTTTGTTGATCTACTAACAGAAACAATATTAACTTCCCAATTAAGTTTCAACATTTGAGTGATTAATCCAACTAGTGATCTATTAGAAGGACATGTAGAAGAATCATTCTTGATCAGTAGCACCACTGCTTGAGAGCCAATCTCTGCTTGAATCTTACAATGGCCTAAAGGCCAAGCGAAATGTAACTCAGACAACAACCCTCATAGCTCATCTATTTTTGCATCACAACTATCGATCTTATGAGCGAAACCAGCGACCCAATAGCCATTCTTATATCTAAGTAACCCATATGCACCAGCGTGCTGCTCCCCATTAATCAATTTATAAGACCCATATGTATTTGATAAGGAAAGTATATCTTCAGCATTATTCTCTCTCTATCAAGGCCACAATTTAGGCATTAATTTATTAATTATATTCATAATAGTTGGTCATATCTCTGAGCTTGATTTACTGCCTATTTATTGTACTTTACACCTGTATATATATATTCATACAATTTGATGAATGGATATAAAAATATAGAAACTGTTTCATGGTATCAGAGCTGTAAGTCTCTTAACCGAGCAAATTATTATTATTATTATTATTTTTCTTTGTCATGGCTACTGAAATAACCACCACTTCCTCTCTTGTTCCAACCATCACGACCACACCTTTCTCCTTCATTTCTTCAAGCCTTCCAAATGTCTCTCACCAGTTACCATTAAAACTAAATTCCACTAACTATCTCTTGTGGAAAATGCAACTTTCCCTACTGCTGAGAGTCTACAATTTAATAGGACACATTGATGGTTCTCTCCCTGCTCCACCACCACAGGTGGATGACAAGCCAAATCCAGAATATCTCATTTGGCTCCGTAATGATCAGCTGGTTTTTAGCTGGATTGTAAGTTCGATCTCTGAACCTTTACTTCAACAAATTGTTGGTGCTGATACTGCATATGTCACATGGCAAAAGCTTGCCACCGCATATGCTTCTGGCTCTAAGGCACAAATCCGACAACTCAAACAAAAGTTAGCTAATCTTCGACGTGGAAATGATTAGATTACAGCCTATGTCCAGCGGGCTAAACTTATGGCCGATCAATTAGCTGCACTTGGCAGCCCTCTTGCAGATGATGATCTCGTCAATTATGTCATGGATGGTTTAGGACCAGCATATCGGCCATTTGTGCGTGTCATAGAAGCACGCTTAGACTCCGTCTCCTTTGACGATCTTTATGGTCTTCTTCTTAGTGAAGAAATGCAGCTCCAACGTGATGCTAATCCCTCTGATTCTTTTAATGCTTCCTCCAATTTTGGAGCACGTCAGAACACTCATGGCCGCGGTAGACATTCTCGCGGCAGAGGTGGTAAAAATGGCATTAGTCGTGGCTCTCACAGCAACTCAGGATATTCTCATAATTCCTCCTCCTCTCATAATGGCCATGCTCGTCATAGTTCCTCATACACTCGTAATACCTCACGAGATGGCCAACCTCTTGACATGACAACTATTGTTTGTCATAATTGTAATGGTGTTGGCCACTTTTCCCGTCAATGCCCAACAGACCATAATCTTTTTACTAATCCAACCAAACCGATGTCTCACATTGCTACTACCTCATCTCAAAACTCAAACAACAACTGGACTGTGGACTCGGGAGCAACTCATCACCTTACTTCAGATCTAGACAACTTGGCAATTCATTCTGAATATGATGGCCCTGAAGAGGTCACCATTGGTGATGGTAATACCCTTCCTATTTCTCATATTGGTCACTCCATTGCTTATCTTAATAATTATTGTCTCTCTCTCTCTGATATTTTGCATGTGCCTGCTGTATATCAAAATCTATTATCTGTTTATGCTTTAACTAATCATAATCCTGTTTCTGTTGAATTCTTTGCTGACCATGTTCTTGTTAAGGCTTTGGCAACCGGGCACCCAATTTGTCGAGGAGAGACTAAGGATGGTGTCTACATTTTGCCCATTTCTCTTTCTCCGAAGTCAGGCTCTGTTCAAGCTTCTGTTGCATTTTCTACTTGGCACCAGCGTCTCGGTCATGCCAATAATAAAATTGTTCACAAAGCTCTCTCAGATAGTGGTTTATCTTTCACCAAGTCTAGCAATTCCATTTGTCATGGTTGTAGTGTCAGCAAAATACATAAATTACCATTTCCTTTTGTCTAGTCATATTGTTAATGCTCCTCTTGAGTTAATATGTAGTGATCTTTGGGGTCCTTCCCCACATGATTCCATTGATGGTAGCAAGTATTATATCCTTTTTTATGATCATTTTAGCAAGTTTTGTTGGCTTTATTTTGTACGTTACAAGTCTGAACTTGTTAGCACTTTTATTAAATTCCATCATTTTGTTGAACGTTTCTTTAATCGTAAAATCAAATCTTTTCAATCTGATTGGGGGGGAGAATACCAAGCCTTACACAAATATCTTAATGAACATGGCATTCTTCATCGCAGCTCTTGCCCTAAAACTCCTTAACAAAATGGTTGCGCTGAGCGTAAACATCGCCACCTAGTTGAAACTGCTTTGGCAATGATGCATGCCTCATCTATACCATTTCAATATTGGGCTTATGTGTTTGATGTTGCTAATTACATCATTAATAGACTCCCGACGCCACTCTTGAATAACAAGTCTCCCTTTGAAGTGCTCTTTCACGAAACACCAAATTACTCATTTTTAAAAACCCTTGGGTGTCTTTGCTATCCATGGCTCAAACCTTACACCAAAAATAAATTTGAACCTCGCTCTACAAAATGTGTTTTTTTGGGTTATAGCAAGATTCATAAAGGTTATCGGTGCTTGGATATTTCCACTGGTAAAATTTATATTTCTCGTCATATTCTTTTTGATGAGTCTATTTTTCCTTTTGCAAATTTGAAGTCATGTGATGAGCCATCTCCCAGTCCACAACATCCTTCTCCAGCAAGCCTCTTGTTGCCTTCTTTTCCCTTGGACAACCAACAACTGGTTTCTACTCCATCTGCTACAATGCCATCTTCACCTTGTTCTTCCTTACCCGTTCAATCATTACCACCAACAACAACCCACATCCAGCAACAACAACCCATAAACAGCCATTCACTTGCTTCAAACTCACCAACAACAACTTCTATAGAGCAACCCATCCCTTCCTCCACTCATGCACCTGTTACCTTAAAGGTTGGCCTTACCTCCTATAATGTCCAAGATCAACCAAAACCTCAACACCCAATGGTCACCCGCTCTAAAACCAACTCTTTACCACCACCTAAACACTTCTAAGCCCAAACACAAGAACTTGAACCCACCTGTTTCACTCAAGCTTCCAAAGATCCAAAGTGGCGAACTGCCATGGATGAGGAATTCAATGCCTTGATTTCCAATGGGACGTGGGAATTAGTCCCAGCTTCTCTAGCCATGAACTTAATTGGTTGCAAATGGGTTTTTTGCATCAAAAGGAATCTTGACGGTACTGTTTCTCGCTACAAGGCTCGCCTTGTTGCGAAGGGCTTTCATCAACGCCCTGGAATTGATTACACGGACACATTCAGTCCTATTATTCGGCTTGCCACCATTTGCTTAATTCTCAGCATTGCCATCTCTCAGTCTTGGTCTATTCGCCAATTAGATATATCAAATGCTTTCCTACATGGAACTCTCAATGAGAAAGTGTTTATGTCTCAACCTTCTGGATTTGTTGACAAATGTTGTCCTCATCATGTCTTTCTTTTACGAAAATCACTTTACGGTCTCAAACAGGCTCCAAGGAGCTGGTTTCATTGTCTTAAAGAGGCCTTGCTTTCTTTCGGTTTCAAAGCTTCTCAAACAGATCCCTCTTTATTTATTTACAACACTAGTGGTCATCATTTGTTTTCTCTAGTTTATGTCGATGACATAATCTTAACAGGCAGCAATAATGATTTGATTATGAAAGTTATTCAGGTTCTTCAAACTCGATTTGCTTTGAAGGATATAAGACCTCTTCACTACTTTTTTGGCATTGAAACAATACATACCAAGGATGCCTTATTGTTAACTCAGCAAAAATACATTCGTGATCTTCTCACCAAAACTCACATGCTTAATGCCAAGTGTGTCTCTACTCCAGTTGATCCCTCCAGTGCCAAATCAGTACCGTCCATTGAAAATTTTGAAGATGACAAACAATATAGGCAGGTTGTTGGAAGCCTACAATATTTCAGTATTACCCGGCTGGATATTGCCTTTGCAGTCAATCGAGTTTCTCAATACAGTCACAAGCCAACACATGAAAATTGGAAGCAAGTTAAACGCATTCTTCTCTACTTGCTTGGAACTATTCAGCATGGTCTTTTCATTCGCCGGTCTTCGAATTTTCAACTTCATGCCTACTCCGATGCTGATTGGGAGGCTCTCCTGAAGATCGCAAATCCACTACTGGTTTCACTATTTTTGTTGGTCCAAATCTTATCTCTTGGGTATCTAGAAAACAGAGGGCTGTATCCCGGTCTTCTACTGAAGCCGAATATCGAGCCTTAGCCACAGTAGCAAGTGAAGTTCAATGGTTGAGGTCTCTCCTTCATGAAATTGGTTTTCCTTCCTCCACCGCTCCAACATTGTGGTGTGACAACTTAGGCGCCACTTACTTCACAGCCAATCCTATTTTCCATTCTCGTTCAAAGCATCTCGATATTGAATTTCATTTTGTTCCGGATTTAGTTTCAAAAGACCAGCTTCGTGTTCATTATAATTCATCTAATGACCAAATAGCTAATGTTCTTACTAAACCTTTATCCAAAGGCAAGTTCCAATCCTTTCGAGACAAGTTGACAGTGCACTCACTCTCAACTTGAGGGGGAGTGATAAGGAAAGTATATCTTCAGCATTATTCTCTCTCTATCAAGGCCACAATTTAGGCATTAATTTATTAATTATATTCATAATAGTTGGCCATATCTCTGGGCTTGATTTACTGCCTATTTGTTGTACTTTACACCTGTATATATATTCATACAATTTGATGAATGGATATAAAAATATAGAAACTATTTCAGTATTAAGCTTTGACCACCTATGAGGCGGAGTAGACCATTGATCTGCCTCTTGTTCATTATTATATAACTACAATTTTAACCGCTAAACTACTTGATGAGGAATAAATCATTACTTCATCTTAGATATGTGAAGAGCCTATGGCCAAAATTACCTCAGCCTGGATCTAAAGAGCCCATTGTGTGAAAGTTGTGATTCAGAGGTTGTAATATAAGAGAGAACATATAAGAGGCCCTCCAAAATTGACCCTGGGAGCTTCTGATACCTAAGTGAGCAGGTTTAAAGATGAAGGACCCCCAAAAGAGAGAACAAATCTCTTCCTGGTTGTTTGAGAGAGACATTAGTAAGAGATCACTTACTTGGATCTCCTCCTCCTGCATGAGTGAGTGAGTTATTCTTTTATAATGGTTTCAATAGGTCGGTGAGCAGATGGATAGGTCCATAGATGACCACATCATAGTGGTAGAAAGGAGAGGTAGAGTTTGAATTGAAGGGACAAGTAGCCTCCATTGAGTCAATCTTCTAATATCATGAATGCATATAGCCGCTCTGTATCCCGTTATGGGCGTGCTTAACCCTAACATGTTTTGTATGATGTGACGGCTCCTACATCAATATATTTAATGACCTTCGAGGATGATAACAAGCTTCTATGATGAGGACAAAGATAATTCTCCGAGAGTGAGCCAGTGCCTCATCGGATGAGTCTTGAGCTTCTAGAATGAAGACGAGGATGAGGACGAGCTAGTACCTCGTCATATGAGTGTTGAGCTTTTATGACGAGAACGAGCTAGTGCTTCACCAGACAAGTCTCAAGCTTCAAGTGGACTGATTTATCAACTGGAGACATATCATCATGCCCATAAATGGTAATATCTTAAATGAGCTTTGTCCTTATTAGACCAATTTAAACTTGAATGGTTTTAGCCCACATCACTACCAAACATTTTATAACTAATATAATCACCAATTGCTTCACTACCATCACTAAATCAAACCAAAAATATTTTAAATTTAATAAAAAAATTCTTAATTATTTTGTATGTAGCTACCTTTTTATAAATTTAACAAATCTCATATTCATATTTTAAAATTTTATCATAAATATGTTTATTTTTCCCAAATTTTAAAAAAATGCTCCTTTCATCTCCACTTTATTGTTTTACTTTGAATTTGGTGTATACTGTTGGTGTAATCAAGTCTAATTCTTGATACAAAACATATGATGTGTTTGAACTTAATATAGGTTAGCCACTTAGCCTACTTACACGATTCTTTTATATATTTTTTTATAATTTTTATTTATTAACTTTCATTTATAAATTTTCTTTATAATCAAACATTATCATATACAAAATTAATATTCTAAAATAAATTTATATATCAATATATATATGGTAACAAAAATTTAAAATAAATAAAACACATTATATGAATTAATATTATAAAGCCTCATCTTCATACAAAAATGGAAAATACAAAATCATATATGAGGTTTAAGAATATTTAGTATAATCTTTTCAGAAGAAAAAAAATAGTTAATATAAATCAAATACATAATGTATAATATATTTGAATTAAACAGTATCAATCCAAACTCAATACAATTTAATTTGAGTAAAAATTATTGATCAAGTTGAACTAAGTTCAAAATTAAATAAAGCTAGACCAAACAATTCAAATTCCAAACCAGTCTAATCCTATTTATTGTACTCTATAAAAACCATATGTAGGGTTTTCTACTTCTGGAAAGCAACAAAGAACATATGTTTCCAACAATGTCTTAGTTAAATTGGATAAGGTTGAGGTTAGGGGTGAGCAAACGGTTTGTTCAATCTAAAATTAAATCGAATCGAAAAAGCTAAAAAATCTAAATTTAAATTTTTGTCCCACAGAATTGAACCAAAATCAGAATAAAAACTGAACTAAACTAAAAAGTTTAATTTAGTTCATTTTGATTGGTTGGTTTGGCTCAATTGGGCTTTTTTTTTTTTTTAAACACTTTTTTTTTTGAATTTCTAAATTTAATCATTTAAAATTCAAATTAACCAAAATAAAATCTTAATTTAGAAGTAATTTCATATCATATGCACAAATATATATATATATAGACACACACACACTTCGATCGGTTCGGTTTAAATAAATTTTTTTTTGGATAAAAACCAAACTGAATTGAAGTCTAATTTAGTTTGACAAATTAAAAATCAAACCGAGCTGATACTTTAAAAACCAAACTAAACCCAACCGAATCAGTCAATTTGATTCTGTTTTGCTCACCCCAGTTGAGGCTTTGGAACTAAAATGTTTCATGTTTGAAACCCACTTAAGTATGTGATATTTATTTAATAATTTGTGTGTGATTAATATTTTATTTTGTAAATGTATTCGAGTATTATCTGTCCACTTATAGTTTAATGTAAATATAAAAATAAAAAAACTAAGAAAACATAAACATGTGAGTTTCCCTTGAAACCCCAATTTAGTAAAATCAACTGAACTATTTTTATTTAACATCTAAAAAAAATTGTGAACTATTATTATGAACAAGAGAATATTAAATTTAATAATTATGAAAAATAAACCCCAATTCAAGTTGCAACTTTCTTGAAAGCTGTTATTTATTTATTTATTTTTCATATACAATTATTAAGCTTTCCTCTAATTCTCCAATATATGTTTTTTTTTTTTTTTTTTTTTTGGGGGGGGGGGGGGGGGGGGGGTTTCTTTTAGA
This sequence comes from Vernicia montana, assembly GCA_949750685.1. Taxonomy (NCBI): domain Eukaryota; kingdom Viridiplantae; phylum Streptophyta; class Magnoliopsida; order Malpighiales; family Euphorbiaceae; genus Vernicia; species Vernicia montana. The sequence continues at coordinate 1,206 of CATKHJ010075636.1, read as the reverse complement.
GTATACACCAAACATTTGAGAATTTATTTTAAAATTAAAGAGAGTTTCTTTTATTAAAATTGTTTCTTTACGTCAATTTTCTCTTCAACATTTTACAATTTTTTTTCATGAAATAATTATTAACTAAATAGTGCTATCCTCTCACATAAATATTTTGTCTCACCATACATAAGATCAGCCCATTTATAATAAGAGAAATATATATGGTAAGTATAATTAATAGTATATTTTAAAAAACAAATAATTTTTATTACACCAATAATGATTAATCCTTGAATATTCTGCCAACTCTTCATCTAATTAATTAAGCAATTTAGATAATAATTAAGGATATCATTTAGAAACAAAAGGATGACAATAATATAATCACAAAAGATTATTCACGAATCATGTGGAAATTTTATTAAATGTTTCAATATTCAATAAATTAAATTAAGAAAATATATTAAATGAGTCGGAATTGACAATTACTTTTAGATGGAGGAATGCATGTAATCAACAATGAAATGCGACCTTAGTCTCTATCATGTATGTCACTAATTGATTATAATGTTTGTTAATAATGTCTTCAATTTTTTCTCCAAAACACATGTTACATGTGATCAAGTTTAGAACCAAGTAATGTACTTGGTGGTTGGATCTAAAATGTGTAGTGTTTTTGTCCATATTTTTGCACTTAGTTGGAAGCCAAACAAGTAGCATATTTTCATCCACTTGTTCAAACTTTTGTGCACTAATAAATAAAGCCTTGTGTGAGGCTTTGATCATAAGAAGCAAAATCATTCGAAAATTTGCAAGAGAAGTGAGTGTGTAGTATTGTGAGTGTTTGACAAATTTCAATAAGGTCTCTCTTCAAATTTAGTCTCTCAATTAGGTCCAACAAAATATTGTTTCTTCTATTATTTTGTTGGTACATTTAGAGAGGTGAGTTTATTGGGTGTATTTGGGTTCAAGGGCTTGAGTGTTATTCTCCATTTAATTTGTACTCTTCATTTTAATTAGTGGATTTTACTGCTCTCTCGCCCGTGGACGTAGGCTTATGCCGAACCACGTAAATTCTGTGTCTCTATTTTATTTCTCTCACTTTTGTCGTCCATTTTGTTCTAACAATTTTTTATCAGAGCTGAGCTGAAAATAAGTGTGGTAGTGTGAAAGTGCGTGTCTAAGAAAGTTTTAGCTAAGGAAAGACTTGGTACTTATGTGCAT
>CATKHJ010075630.1:0-20452 GCA_949750685.1 Vernicia montana | reverse complement strand
TGGTTAATGGCGAAGCTATCTTGGAGAAATCCTTAACAAATCTCCTATAATAACCTGCCAAACCAAGGAAACTACGAACTTCTGTCACATTTGTAGGTCTAGGCCAATTCAACACTGCCTCAATCTTCTTAGGATCCACTTGAATGCCATTTTTGCTAACCATATGTCCTAAGAAGCAAACGTGATCAAGCCAAAACTCACACTTCGATAATTTGGCATATAGCTGATTCTCCCTCAGAGTCTGTAGCACTATTCTCATATGTTCCTCATGCTTTTCTTTACTCTTGGAATAGATAAGGATGTCATCAATGAAGACAATGACAAACTTATCTAAATATGGCTTGAACACTCTGTTCATCAAGTCCATAAATGCTGCTGGAGCATTGGTCAACCCAAAGGGTAACACTGTAAACTCATAATGGCCATATCTCATCCTAAAGGCAGTCTTGCATATGTCCTCATTCTTGATTCTGAGCAGATAATAGCCCGATCTGAGATCAATCTTGGAGAAATGACTTGCTCCCTGCAATTGATCAAACAAATCGTCTATCCTTGGCAAAGGATACTTATTCTTGATCGTTACTTTGTTCAACTACCTATAATTGATACACAGTCTCATAGAACCATCCTTCTTCTTCACAAAAAGAACTGGAGCACCCTATGGCAAACTGTTTGGCCTTATAAATCCCTTATCAAACAAGTCTTACAGCTGCACTTTCAATTCCTTCAACTCTACAGGTGCCATTCTGTAAGGAGGAATGGATATTGGCTACGTACCAGGAAGAAGTTCGATATTGAACTCAATCTCTCTTTCCGGTGGCAATTCCAACAACTCTTCTAGGAATACGTCCGAAAACTCACTAACTGTTGGTATTTGCTGTACCTCATTAGGAGTCTTCCTTGTATCAACCACACGTACCAAATATCCTTGACACCCCTTCCTTAAAAGTCTTCTCACCCCAATAGCCGATATCAGATTAGAAGGCACATCACTTCTATCTCCTTGAAACACAAACTCGATCTCTTCTTGCGGCTTGAACACTATCTTCTTCTCATAGCAATCTATGTGAGCATGGTGCTTAGACAACCAGTCCATACCAAGAATCACATCGAACTCGAGCACTTCTAACTCAATCAAATCACTGGGAAGTCTCTTCCCATCAATATCCACTATGCATGAAGGGTACATATAATTAACATCCATATATTCCCCTAGAGGTATGGACACTTATAAAGGAACATTCATAATCTCTCTACCCTTCCCCAATCTTTTAGCAAAACACGGTGACACAAAAGAATGGGTAGCACCCGAATCAAACAAGACTCTAGCTTGAACATCTTGAATAGGAAGAATACCTGTCACTGTAGTATTGAAGGTGCGGACCTCCTGCTGATTCACTGCAAACACTCTGCCATGTCCTCTTCCTTCCATCATTTGCCCTGAACTCTGTACCGGTCCTTGACCTCTACCTCTGCCTCCTGTAACTCTAGTATCTACCATGCTCATCTGAACTATAGGCTATGAGGTAGCAGGAGTACTCTGATGCTCTCTAGATAATAAGTAATCCTTAATGTAATGGCATGATTGATTGCACTTAAAACACAATCCAGAGAGAAGTCTATAAGCTCCCTCATGCTTCCTCCCACAAGTAGAGCAAGTAGGATAGATATAGCCCTACTGAGAGGATCTAGATGCACTCATAGCTCTAGGAACAGAAGCCACTGATGTACTCTTTGGCTAACCCTGGCCTTGGCCTCCTGAAGGCTAAGTCTGAACAACAGTAGAAGTGGAATACTCAGAAGCTCTCATCTGTGAACTGTTCCCTCCACCTCTACTTGAACTACCTTGGCCCTTGCCTCTGTTCTTGGATCTCTGTTCCCATTCTACCTTATCCTCTTTTCGTTTGGCTTTTATTTGCTTAGCCTTATCAATAAGCTTGGATAAGGAAGTAAACTCTATGGCACATACAGAATTGTGCAATGGAGCAATCAATCCTCTCCTGAACCTCCTAATCCGTACAGCTTCAGTAGGAACAATCTCTTGAGCAAACTTGCTCAATCTGATAAACTCTTTAGCATATTCGGTCACCTTCCCTTCTGCTTCAAGCTCTCAAACTGAGCTACCCTGCTTTCTTTTTCTCCCTCTGCTAGGAACTCATCAATCATGTTTTGCTTAAATTGTTCCCATGAAGGTGGAGCATCACCATATAATTGGTTCTCAACATGCCTTTGGAAATAATTCCAAGCATTATCCTTCATTAGTTAGCCTACCAACTCTATAGCTCTAGCATCCGAACATGAAAGTCTTCTCACCACTTTCTCTACCACATCTAGGAATCCATATGGTTCCTCCCCATTCTCACCATGGAAATCTAGTAATCCCATCTTCAGAAAAGCATAAATACTCACCCCACCATCATCTATTGCCCCTCTAGCCATTTATTTAGGGACTGGAGCATTAACAGGAACTGGTGGAGGTGGCATTCTATCTTACATAGGAGCCGGAGGAGGTGGAACTCTCTCTTGTACTAGTGGAGGAGGAGGCGGTGGTACTACATTAGCATCTCTTTGAATCATCCGTCTCAACTCATCCAACTCTCAGCATAATTGTTCATTCTCACACCTCAAATCATCCTCATCACCTCTTGGTGGGACGTGATCTTCCTCTGCTTGAACCCGGCGTCAAGCCCTTAGCGGCTCAAGTGATTCCTCATGAATAAAAGCGGCATCCGAAACCACATTCGGTAACCCTACATCCTCAATAGGTATACGTCTCGGTCTACCTCTTCCCCTTCCTTTTCTCGGAGGCATCTAAAATATAACAAACATGGGAAGACATAACACATATAAGATAACGCGGATCTACACAAAGATGATAACTTCAATAGACATAAACAAAATTTTTCCTATGCTCCATGGTGTTCACATACTCTATAACTCATATAGTCTATACCAGACTTAACCTTATGCTCTGATACCAACTTTGTCACACCTCACTTCGGGCGGTGCAATGGTCCTAGTGCATGGGTAGGCATAAGGCCACTGACCAGTCGTAGTACCCATAAACATGACTGCCACAAATGACATCATTGCAACTAAATATATAACTCATACCCAAGATCTCAACCTGAACATACATATTCACATAATCTTCATTCATACTTAACATACATGAATTCTCATAAAAACATATCATACTACTCATATAATCCCATATCATAATTGAATACATATAAGTTACCATTCTCTAATGCCACAAAGGCCAAAAGAATATCTCTCCTTGCTCACACACACACGTGGAGCATCTAGAATAGACTTCAATTACAAAATAATCAAGGATAAATTACATTAATCAACTTGGTTCTTTATGAAGGAGGATGCCTGAAGAACCAAACCGATGAACTTCTATTCTCCTGGAAAAATGGAATCACTAATGAGATAAAGCAGTGAGTAAAGAATATACTATCATACCTTTCAAACATGGGTTATCATATCATAAGAATAATTCAAGGCTAGGTTTCATAATACATAAACATACGGAATCACATAAAGAATGGATATCAATTTGGTTTGATGGCCATAGATACATAATTATATAGAAATCAAGCAGAGGCTTCCTTACAAGCATGCTTCATAATTAAGCAATACCTCCTTACAGGCATGCTTTGAGTAAAATGAGTAGAAGCTTCCTTACAAGCATACTCTAAGCAGTGGTCCCCTTACGGACATGCTACATAAAGTGGATCAGACTCCATGACTAGGATTGATACCCTTCCTAGCTAGGGTTCGGATATTATACCTTATCCGTAGGTACAATGTGCACAAAGTCTAATGTTTGCCCCACATCAGTTTGGTGGATTTCTATCATAGGGTTCATATACATATATCATAATGAATAGAAAATTGGCTAAGTTTCATACATATAGTTTAATTATTTAGAAGTATGGTTCACAATAGTACATAATCATTTAGCTTTCATAAAGGAATTGAATAACATAAGTAAACATAGGCTTATAAGATTTTCATAGAATTTAGGTATAAGCATAATAGTATAGTAAATACTCACCTTAGCCAAAAGAATGCTATAACTCTCTCTATGGAAAGATCCACAATCACATCAATTCATCATAACCATCATGATCCTGATGATTTCTTCTAGGATGAACTATTAACACATAAACACCCATATAATGAAAAATATATCAATTAATGCTATTAATCAACATATACTTGCTAGACACATGATTCCTAATCATATTCCCTTCCCAAAGCATGGATTAACAACAATGGGGAAGAAGAATAATAAAGAAATCACAAAACCCTAACTCACCTTATCAATCAATGCTTCAAAAATGGAAGGAGGAATAAATAAATGCAACCCTAGATCCTTTTGTTGAAGCAATAAATGAAGTTTTTTGGCATTAAATGTGAATGGGTAGAAGTTATTTGAGAGAAAATAGGTTTAGAAACTCATATGGCTCGTAAAAATGAAGTTTGGGGCTTTAATTTCCTTAAATAGAGCTGCCTCCCGTTTCTATCCCCGATGCAAATCACAGTCGCGACATGCCTGTCACAGTCACGATATGCAAATCGAGGTCGCGACATCCAAATCGCGGTCGTGAAATGGTACTGTTCATGTCACTATTCATTCTGGTTGAAATTTCGAGCAGAGAGGTTCGCGGTCTGTATTACGGTCGCAACATTGGACGCAAAAGCAATGTTGCGGTCGCAACATCATTATCGCGGGCGCAACTTATGCCCTGCAACTCCACTTTACAATTTAACCTTCATTTCTTAAGGAAACTCAACTTGATTCAGTCATACACATCATATACTAATAGAATTTCATTCATATACTTAATGAAAAGTCTTACATGAATATTCGGGGTATTACATAAATCCTAAGCCACGTGCATTAATTAAATTACCGACAGAATCACTACTGTCACGTGGCGGTCTGTCAGTAATGGAATTAATGCGCGCTAAATTTTCGCACCTGAATTTTGGGTAGAAATCTGTCGGTAAACGGTTACTACACCGTCGGTAAAAAGCTGGCGCCATTTCTTCCCGCCAAGTTTTACCGACTGAATTTTTTCATCAGTAAATGCATAAAATTTTTTTTCACATAATTCCGTCGGTAATGCAGACTTTTCTTGTAGTTAATGTTCTCATATTGCAAATTGCATTCAAAACCTTAATATAATTATAACTATGTTCATATCTCAATTTGAATGAGATTTCAGCGATTTGAGTTGCTAAGTGAATTTATGGTTAAAAAAAAAAAAGAATTCGAGCTTGAGTTTGTTCTAAAATCATATAAGCATTTACACGACATTATTCCATTTTAAATAATTAAACTGTATATAGGCATTGATTAATTATTTAAAATAAATAACCTTGTTGCAAAGGCAAAAAAAAAAAAGAAATTAATTAATTGAACACTGATTATTTATATTTATATTTTTTCCCAATAATAGAAAAAATTGCAGACAAGGATGATAAAAAATATCATGTGGGGCTTGCACCACAAGTAACAAATGGTGCTACAGGATCTCGCAGGCTATAAATGAAAAGTTTAGGGATTTGTGTCCAAAAAAAAAATTTTGGCCTTAATTGTCCTCCATCTATAAATTGGAGGACCCGATTAACACTTTTGCCGTTTTTTATTCCCTCATCAACTAATACTTTGCAACAATGAAGTTCAAAATATTCTAAATAAATAAATGAAAAACCTAAATATTCTTATTATTTCTATTTAAACAATAGTATGATCACTAAAAATTAATGTCATAAAAAATAAAATAATATCTAAAACAATATGTTCAATAATATTCAAAACATAATAACTAGACAAAGTTTAAAATTTATAACATATTAAAATATCATGTTATAATTTCATTTGTATTGAAATTGTCATATGCCAAAAAGTTTCCTTCATCAATCGTCAAGTGATGAAATATAATCACTATTATCATTTAAATAAAAAAGTAATAGACAAGTGATGAAATATGCCAAAAATTTTAATTTAAATGAAAAAGTAACAAACTTTCAATTAAACGCATAGAAATCAACAATAATGACTATACATATGAAATTAAAATAACAAATAAAAAAATAAAATAAATTTAAAGAAGAAAATACGAAAGAAATGAAAATTTGATAAAAAAAAAATCAAATTTACAAGTTCATAACTTGATAAAATAAGCACATCAAAAGCTTCTTACTAAATGCCAAAGTTGAGAAAAAAAAACCAAGAAACTAAAATAATTTAGAATCAAGCCACAAATTCTACACATTTTAATCAAACAACTCAAAACACAACTTAATAGTATATTATCAAACAACTCAAAAGTCAAAACATAACTCAACTGTATATTTCAATTATAATATATACCTAAAAAATTGTTTCAAGCTATATATAATGAAAAAAATACAACAAGATTCCATGCAACCCATATTTAAATGCAAACATAGAGTATTAAAATAAAATGTATATAAATATTTTGCACGAACTATGCATGTGTGCTATCATTTTATTTAGTTCGTTTATATATACTAGCAAATAACCCAAATGGAAAAAAAAATGTAAAAGAAAGCTCATTGTAACAAAGACTTATAAAAAGAAGATGCTAGGTTTTGGTGTAAAATACCAATGTAAGCCTCTATATTAATAAATGAAATCTTTCGTAATATTTATCTTTGCAAGAGCATACTTAGTTTCTTATACTTATATATTATGTAATACACTAAATCAATGTAATTCCTACGAATTATCAATGATGCCATAAAAGAGGCAATTTAAACAATTAGTGATCAAATATGAGTTTAGACATACTCGGTTAGACGTATGTAATTTTTTTTTTCCTTTACTATAATATTATAATACATAAGTCCTCATAAGAATGTGATTAATGAAAATAAATTTAAGAAATTGCATTGATATCGGTTACAAAAACGTACACTATAATAAAGGGTAAAACAGTCATTTCATAAAAATTGTCGAAATGGCAAGTTAACTGTGCATGAATATGTGAAATAAAGTGTGAGACCTTGTGAAGCAATGGCGAAGGTGCTTTGCGAAGCATGGCAATAGGCAGCGAGGCGAAGCGCTGCGAAGCGTTTTGCGAAGCATAGCGAAAGCGATTTACGAAGCAGTTTGCAAAGGCATTTTGTGAAGTAGTTTGCGAAGCATGGCGAAAGCATTTTGCGAAGGCATGGAAAAAGAATTTTGTGAAGGCATGGCAAAGGTGCTTTGCGCAACAGTTTCAGTTCGCTCACAGCTGCGGAAGCGCTTTGCGAAGCAGTTTTAGTTCTCTCACAGCTGCGGTACGCTGGAACTCACTGCGAGGTGCTGGGCTAAGGCAAGCTTCAGAAGGATTACAGATGCTAGGAGCTGAGCTTTCTAACTTCATTCACTTCCTACAAAAACAAAGTAAAAACTTCCTCAAACCTAACACAAATGAAATGATATGATTTAAACTAAATGGCCATGAAATTGCTCAAATTACACCTAAAATGATTAATTTCACATGACAAAAAAAATGAACAATTACGAAACAAACACCCAACCATATGGAAATATGGCTAGCCCAATATGGATAGCAAAGGGAAAATTATTTTGAATTTATAAGAAAATAATAATCAAAGGTAAATTAATGAAAGTGGACCCCACAATTTCTATTAGTCAAATTACTCCATAAATATGAACATTTCTTGAAATTTTCCTATCATCAAAAATATGTTCACATTTATCTATTTAGAAATAAAATTTGGAAATTCAAAATTAGCTAAAATATACTAGCCATTGGATCATCCAAGGTAAATCTCCACCATCCATCAACTAAAGCTTATCCGAAACACTTTAAAATCATCTTATTTCCATAAATTGTCAAAAAAATAAACTTCTAGCCAAATTGTCCAAGGGATGGCCGGCTCCCTCAAGTATTCTTCTATGAAACCATCAAACTCCAAGGTAAACTCTAAATCTTGCCTCCAAATGTCATTTTAAGCATGGATAATTAGATTTTTTTTTTTATGTTAAAGCTTTAAGAAATTCCTTCTTCTTCTTCTTTCTCCATATTCAGCCCATGCAAAATTATTGGGAAAAATTTATTATTTGTATTTCTTAATATTTATGGGTGTATTATGAAACTAATTGAAAGAATTGATGAGTTAATTGAGTTTAAATTGCAAGATAGAACTTAATTTGATTATTGAACTTAAATTGGAAAATCTAGGTTTTTGAATTAAGCATAATCTTGGAACAGCCATACTATCTACATAGAGGCCTAATTTGGAGAAGTATAAAACATGAAAGTTGTATTATTTTATCTTAAATATAGGTCCATAAAAGGGTTTTATTAAATTATTGAAGAGTAATGAGATATGTCTCTCATGAGTGAACTGACCTGGATTTGGGAATTTCTGGGTAACCCAAAATTATATGACCCTATAGAGGATATTATGAACAGAATTTGGAAATAGCCAAAACATAAAAATTGTAGGTAAATGTCTAATGTATGCACCTGTAAAAGTGATTTAAAATATTTAGTGTGTACAAATAAAAATTCTACTTGAACTGAAACTGGTACTGTTCATAAATTGAATGGGCAGTCCGAATTAGAGTAGCCCAAAAGATGGATTTAAAGACTGAATTAGGCCAAGTATAAAACATGATGATAAGTAATATGTGTATGAACTCCTTGTAAAATAAAACTTAAATTGGATATGTATATTTTGAGATATGATCTAGTGAAGATGATAAGGTATAGAGATTCTAGCAATCCGGCATCATTGGCAAACTTGGGAATATATCTCCTGAATTGAGGATGATAGAGACAGAATTATAAGAAGCTAAAAACTATTAAAATGATCATTTATATGTGTATAAGTAATTCACAAAAAGTCTTAATAAAGATTCCAAGCATAGTGTGAGAAATAGAGCTTGCTTGGTAACTAACTCTATATTTGGATTCAAATTGTAAACTGCAATGAATCTTCTGATTTGAAAACTTTAAAGATAGAACCAAGTTAAACTAAAAACATAAGAAATGTTCTTTAATGTCTCTAGTAACTCTCAATAAAATAAAATTTCATTTGAAATTATAAATCTTGAGTTATACTCGAAGGAGTATGATGGAGTCAGTCTGTCCTGTAACAGAAACATAATTGAATTGCAATGGTCATTAAATTTTCTATGAATTGAATTTTAAGTTCTATTTTGGATAGTTCGTAAATGTATATGTCTAGTTTAAAATACAAAAATAAGTAACTCATTTGGATTAGTAAATCATGAGAAATGACAGAAACAAGGTGACAAGGTCTAGTGGTATAAATGTTTCAAAGTTGTTCATTGTAAATTAGCAAATTCTACTTAAATGTAAACAATGAATAAGTAAGTAGCAAGAATGATGAATAATGAATTGAATATGATTATTCAATATGAATCTAATGTAAAATGTATTGAATTGCTATAAAGAAAACAATGAGAATTGTGGATATACTTCCAGGCCATCCAGCCAGTATTTGAAAGAGTAAATAGAAACGTACTTCAAATTGATATATATGCATATATATGCTAATGTGTATATTGAATTACATCGATGTTCGATAATTAATATGTCTTAGATTTACACTTAATGGTATTAGAGTTAGAATTAGAATAGTCAAATTGATAAGGTATTTAATAATCTTCACTTGAATGATATAATGGATATGATTCGATGTGGAACCTAAAGGAAAAAGATAAGGAAGATGATCCGGAGATTGAGGAACATCATTGCAAGCTATACTAAGAGCTTGTGTTAGGAGCTAAGGAAGTCAAGGTGAGTACTTTGAAAACCTTACATTTCTTTAATGAATCAAATGTTTGAGAAATTCCTTTCAATAAGGCCTTTGGCCTATTTACTATTATTTGAATTCCTTTCAATGAGTCCTTCATCCTAATTATTGTTATTTGAATCCTTTCATTAAGGCATTCGGCCTACTTACTACTATTTGACTACGAGTACTAAAACTGTATTCAAATTGAACATTGTAAAAGAGTTTATCTTCTACATATCAATCTTTTCTTTCTAATAAATCCATTCTTGAGTTAATGTCTCTCATTTGAAAACTCAGTGTACCCTAATTGATAAACCATTCTCATAACTATGTTCCTTAAGGAACCAATTAATCTATTTATAAAAATTCCATTGTTCCTACACTTGATCATGTTTCATTGAATCGTATATGATTCGTTATTGTGTACTATTGATTCATAATATTGAAAATCTTGCATACTTGATCTAATGTGATCATACTGCATAACTGAAAGCAGAAATTCCCATTTGATGTGAGGTAACACATCAGTCATGTGCACATGGTAAAAAGTATGCGGATAGGGTGAGTGTATCCGCCTCAACTAGGAGGGGTGGTCCTAACCATGAGACATGATCAGTCTTACGCTCTGTATTACTATTTATGAGTGAGCAAGGCATTAGCCGCCACTCCAGTTATTTATATGTGGGAAGCACACCGCTTCCAAGAATTTTGATTTCTGCTAAAATGACATTATTAAACCCCAACTGTTGTTGACCGTTGAAAAATAGTTTTCTCCACACTGATACATTGGAACCTTGATAATTATATTGTTAAACATGTACTCATACACTATTTCATATTTATTGTAAAGTACTCACTGAGCTTATCTCACACCGCTATAGTGTTTTAATTTAGGTCTAATAGTAGACTCAGCAAGTGGATCTCAAGTATCTATCTTCGCTTCGGATTACTTTGTTGAATGTAAGATGATTATATTTTAATGCTTTGGGTCATATCATTTAGAGCTTCAAGGATTAATATGGTTTTAGTATTGTAATAATTGGATAAATTGAATACTTATAAGGGTCAAAAAATGTAATTTGATATGTTGTAATGGATTATAGAAGTTGAAATCTTATACAATAATATGTGATTGATGATGAGTAGCATCATTAAATGAATAGTATGCAATGGATATATATGGGATATTTGATACTGATTTTACAGGTTGAGAATCCTGGTATATTGATTAATGTGTAATAAATTGTCACGACCCGACTTTCGAGCCATGACGGTCCTAGGGTATGGGTAGGTGTAAGGCCACCGAAAACCCGTAAAACCCCATACTAATCTATATCCAATCATGCATATACTATTCCCATATCAGAACCTGAAACACATGACTATAATCATTTCCATATCATCCATACACCAAATAAATATAATACTTGAGTATAGATACCATAATAGGCCATCGATTACAATTCATTGAATATCAATAACTGAGTATAAATAATACCGTTTACAATCCCAAATGTACTATTAGAAACTTCAACAATACAAAATGCTATAATACCACAATGACCATGGAACTCTAGACCATCTCTTTGAGATACATACTCATTATGATATACAAAATGACAAAACGAGAATAGACAGAGTATCCCCCAAGCGAGAAGATGTAGCTTGAGTTTTACCTCGTCAAAACTTGTATAGCACCTGAAAAAAAATAAACCACTAAGGGTGAGATTTAAATCTCAGTAAATACATAATAGATCAATATGATATGCCGGCTAGCTATAATGTAGAATATACGAATAGAATAGCTTCAATGCTTTTAGGCAGTATAAACAATTAGATAATCAAAATTATTACAATGGGAGTTCATTTATGAAATCAATAATTGGGATTCAAATTATATCAATTGAACACAATTTACTTTATTTTAGCAGAAATCAAACTTTCGAGAACGATTTGTTCCCATTCACATATAGATCAAGTGTCGGCTAAAAGCTTCGTACACTCATCACAATAAGTCAAGCGGAAAACTGATCAGGTTTTTCGGCTAGGACCCCTTTCTTCGCTAGGGCAGATACTCTTTCCCTATCTGTTAGGATTTCTTTACCATGTACACATGACTGATGTATACCGCACATCAAATGGAAATTTCTGCTTTACATACTTTATATCATTTCAACAATAGATAGCATTAGGGAAAATCAAATGAACTATAGTACTCATCAAGGAGTACGGGTTTCAACATATTATCTTTATATTGATGCAAAGTAGACCAAAGATCTCAAGTTGATGTTTTAACATATTTGGATTCATGAATAAATATCAGTGGAACATAAGTTCAATCAAGTCATCAAATGGTTTCAATGAACATATGGTCATACAATATAATGACGCCTCTAACACATTGACTATTATGTACTCACCTTTGGACTCCTTTGCTCCTATTCAACACAAACAGAAAAATGATCGCCCGATTCCTCTTATTCCTTATCCTTGGGTTCTACATGAACCATTCCAATAAACCATGATTATATCATCTTTTCCTAACTTATCTATAGAACCATGATAGTTTCTAATTTCCATACTTCTAGTTCTATACTTAGCTTACAATCACTATCAATGCAATCAGTGATTCAAGAATTGATACATATGCTTTCTATTAGGTCTAAAAGACCTTGGACCAATGTCCAATTATGTTCAATCATACTTCACATTAATCATATAAGACAAGCTAGTATGCCAATCATTGAAATAAAGACATCTTAAAATTGAGCAGGCACAATGGGTGCGCCCAGAGGGTACGCCCGTACCTTCTACCCGTACCAGAAGATTGCCAGGCAATGGCAATGGTACGCCCAGGGGTACGGGAATACCCTTGCCCGTACCTTAAGGAAATTTCCCATAGGCAATGGTACGCCCAGGGATACGGACGTAGCCTTGCCCGTGCTCTTCCTCTGGCATACAGAATGAATGGCACGCCTATTAACACGGGCGTACCATTACTCTGGATAGATTTTTTGAGAAAATCCTTCAAATTGCTTGGGAAGAACATACCCATTTCATACCCAAGGCTAAATCACTACCAAATATGCAATTTATGCAAAGTTAACTCATTTTATCACTCAAAACATAGATTAAACAAGGAATCTTCAAAGCCCATCTTTGATCAAACTCATTATCACCAAAATGAGAGATCTTGAAACCCATTTTTTTCAAAGTAAGAAAGTTTAATACCCATTTTGAAAATCCATTTCCACACACTCAATACTTCTCAAATCAAGTTTACAAATCATCATCTAGATGCATTTACTCAAGGAAAACTCTTTTCTTGAAACCCCTTTCATCAAAATCAAAAGAAAGAAATGAGAAGAAATATCATAAATCACCAACAAGAAATCATCTTTAAATGAAAAAGAAACTATAGATCTTAGGTTATTACCTTTGGATCTTCCCTTTTGATGGCGACTTTCTTGAATCAAATGAAGAAAAGAAGAAGAGAAGAAGAAAAGTTAAGAGAAAAGTTAAGAGTGAAAGAACATCTTGTTTTTGGAGAGAAAATAAAAAGATGATAAAAATAATTTTGTTTTATTGTCTTCAAAAAGAATGAAGGGCCATGATTGAATCATTGAAAAATGGATGGCTAAAATAATTAGCAAATTTTTCTTTAAATTTTAATTCAAAATCAATTAAAAATAAAATGATGCTAATGGTCTAGGTTCAATGAACCTTGAAAAACATAATTAATCATTCTCTTACAATTTCATTTCTAGCACAACTAATTACCATTTCAGTCCATATTTTCTCCATTAATCCACTATAGCCGGCCACCTCATGGCTTAGGCAATCTATCATTTATTCAATGCTATTCATATACATATTCACATACTTATGGAATTTAATCATAAATTCAACAATAATTTCACATGAAAAAGATATTAATTTCAACTTTCTAAACAAATAAGCATTCAATTAGATTCATTCTCATATAAATCAAATTGTTTAAGAACCTAGGGTATTACATAAATGTATTGTAATATGGAATGAAGGGTTCTACGGGTTGTTGGTGCCTTTATGACTACCCATGCCTTAGGACCGTCACACTTCTAAAAGTGGGGTGTGACATATTAGTACATAGATTAATGGAGAAAATTTTGGAGTCATATGGGAATATAGCTAAAGCCATAATAATTGTTTCATAGTTGGGTGTAATTGATAATATGAGATAGCAAGTTGAAATTTGGTAGATAGGACTTAAGCACAAGACATACCTTGTTAAGTATAAGAAAATTCAAGGATTAATTTTATTAAAGGGGGGGAAGAATGTAACACCCCAAAAGTTTATGAGTCACTAGAGACCAAAATATAGGATGGGATTGAGTAGAATAAGGAACTTGAAATGAAAACTAGAAAGGTAAGAGTCGAAACCCTAAAAAGGGTACGAGTTCAGAAATCGAGGTATTAAGTGCGAGATCAGTGAATTCTGACCTCGTGATTGATTCATATATTTTATTTGGAGAATTTATGTAAATATGAGGACATTAGAAGTGATGGAACTCAAAAATTGAATTAGAGATGAGCATAGAAAATACCTAAGCAAAACCGATACGTTAAGTGCGTAATCAAGGGATTTCGATTCCTGGATTTTTCATAGACTTTGACTTAGGAAAATTTAATGGGAGAATAGTTAATTATAGTATTAGAACCCTAAAAATTTGATTAAAAATATTAATAGACAATAATTCTGTAATTTAAGGTAAATAAAGCTTAATAAATGGCATAATTATACTTATTAGTTGACTAGCAATGATTAATTTGACTTAAGCTAAAATAAATTAAAAAAATATGTAATAAAAATCATGTTGTGCCCGGATTTAGGAGGAAATGTTTGGACCAAAGTTTGACAAAAAATTGATGATGGAAAGTTTAAAAAAAGAAAAAGAAAAAAACTAATGTATATCTATAAGACTTAAAGTTTATCATTTTTTTACTAAGTACTTAGTTATTGTCTCTTTATTAAACTAAACACTAAAAGGATAGAAAGAAAAGAAAAGAAAGATAAAAAAGAAGAAGAGGAGGTTTCGGGTAGCACAAAGGGGAAAGGAAACAAAGCTTAACTAAGGTGAGTTTTAGAATTTAAAGCAAATATTCTTTGATATTAAGTATATATTTGATGTTCTTTTGGATTTTCCTCTCTTTTCTTTGGTTTGGATAAGAAATGGATGTATAGAGGTTTTTTGGTGTTATAATAGAGGAAATGAGTATGTATGATGATTTTGGTGGGAAAAGATGAAGGAAAGGTAGTGGGAGAGTGAAAGGAGGAAGGTAACCTAGGGTTTGATTTTGGTGAGGAGTTGACTGCTGGAACTTGAGGCAACTATTAGAGGAGCTTAGGGATAGAATTTGGATTAGGTCAAAACTGATAAGTTGAAGCTTGAAAATATTATTAGAATATCATGAAAAGTTTTGAATAAATTCCCAACACATTGTGAGTTATAGAGGCTGTAACAGGATTGCCTCTGTATGCAGGTCTGATTGGGGTGTAAGAGTTTGAGTTGCCATTTAAGGGGACTTTAAAGACAGAATTTGATCAAACTATAAACTAATGAATTAGTTCTTAATATGTTAAATTTTACCTCGTTAAAGGGATTAGGTATAAGATTTAAGGATTTTGAGTTATGCTAGCAAAATTGGGACTAGCTCAGTCTGTCTAGGACAGTGATGCAGGGCAGGATTAGAAATTACACCATATTTTGTGTAGGGCTCCAAATGAGCTGATTTTTTTATATGTTGTAGCCTTATGTGTTTAATTTATAATTCAAAAATAATAATTACAATTGAAATAATATATCTCAGGTTATGGTAGAAACAAGGCTTCTGGGTCTGTATGAATTTAAATGGAAGAATATGAAAATTTGACATTTAGTGTTAGTGTTAGTATAAATAAACTTATTATGAACATGTGTTATGTGTAAAGGAGCAAGGGAATCAGAAAAGGTGTGAGGACCAAGAAATTGAAGATCACCCATTTTTCTTGTGCTAAAGAAGGATAAGTGATAAAAGAGTTGTAAAATCAAGGTGAGCGATTAATATTCTGCTATGCTTGTAAGTTGTTTCCATAATTCATAATGCGTACCTTAATTTAAAAAATTTTCAGTTGATCAGTTGAAATTCTCATATTCTTGAACTCTTTAAATGTAAATTGAACCCTGAATCCTATTTGAGTTGTTCATGATATTTACCTATTTGAAATCCTATATATGGTCTCGGATTCTTCAAGAATCCTATTGTTGAGTTACTATACATATTTTTCCTACTTCATTATGAATGTTCTAAGTTGAGTTATGATATCTATAATATTAGTTGACCAAAGATTAAGTTGCCAAAAATTATGCAATACCATGAACATAAAGAAATCTTCTTTATGATGTGGGGTACATCAGACTGTGTGCACACTTTACCAAGTGGATAGGGTATAATATCCAGACTCTAACCAGAAAGAGTATTGCTCCTAGCTATGAGACCTAGCTCGTCTTTCATAGTTGCAGTTGTGTGGCATTACTCCTTAAGATGAGCCTTTGCCACTAGTGGATTACCTAATTATCAGTGAGTTGCAATAAAATAAACGCTCTCACCTAGTGGATAGTGATTTCTACTAAATTAAAATTATTATTCAAGTAATTGAAATAGTTATTGCCATTGAACCTATCTAGTTGTTCACGATCTTAATAAATTCTTCTTTGCTTTATATATAAATTCCAGTTAATAGAATTATGAACCATGAGTTATCCTTGTGAGCCGACTTTGAAATATTGAGCCTCACAAGTATGGTAGCATATTATTCACTCACTGGGTTTTTACTCACCCCGCTCCCTATTTTTTTTATAGGAACTTAGAAGGTTGATAAGTAAAAGTTCAAGTATTCTTCTCCACTTGAAGCTTAGGATCAGATGAAGAAAACACTCTATTGTATATAATAATAATGTTTATAAAATATAAATGTTTGTGTATATATCTAGATGCTCCATGGATAGTATGGTTATAGAATGATAGAATGGTATACATTATAATAACTACATATATATATAATTTTGCAATGTGAGTCCTAAGTTGGTGATTATTAGAGATTTGTGATATTGCATATGAAGTTGAGGATATAAGAGTGTTTTATTTGAAAGTGTTGTTTATTTACAGATTGTTATTTTGGGATAGTGTTATTTGTGTGTGAACCCTTAATTTTGCACCCTTTGATATACAACCAAACCTTAAAGGCACCTAGGCTTGATAAACAGACCTCCGAAAGTCGAAATCCCAAAAAATTGCCAAAACATTAAAAATTGGGAATCTGAGTCCTGGGACTCAGGACCCATCCCTCAAGCCTATGAACTATCTTCAGGTTATTCGGGATTGAATACGGAGTACAACGCAATTAGAATCACAAAAAATGGATAAGAAATATGTCAAAACGATAAAAATCGGTGAAACCAAGCGTCAGAACCGCACACGGGCTATACGGTTCCGCAAATGGGTTGTACAGTTTCGCACAGCTTTTTTTCTGTCCATATTTGTCTGTGTATGGTTCCATGTCTCAGGTGCGGTCCAAAAAGCTCCGTGTGTGGTTCCAGAAGCTTCCTATGCGATTTCGTGTCTGGAAACTGAAATCCCACATTGGAAAATAGGCAAAACTGTTCCCAGCCCCTTCCACTATATATTCAGACCTCCCAACTCAGTTTTTTCATAACCTGGACTTGCTTGATCAACCTGTGATCTCAAAGCAAGCCTAAAATATTATTTTTGCTCGGTCCACCAAGGAACAAGCTCTCTAGTTTTAAATTTTCTTTTCTTTTTTTTTTTTTTTGCTTTGCTATTGCTCCTTGCTTTGCAAAGAAAATTGAGTTGCGACTTCCCAAGCCGACCCTCTTCTCGCCGTCTTAGGCAAGTTTCCCACCATTCAAGGTTAGTCCACTGCTGACCAAGACAAGTCTCCTCTATCTCAAAGTCGCTCAAGCGCAAGGTAAGCTTCTTTTCCTTTTCATTATTTATTTATTTTTCCCTCATTGAGATTATTCTCTTCTTCCCCTTTAGGCTCCTTGCCTAATTCTTTTCTCTTAATTGATTCACTTAAATTAGTTCATTAAAATCTGAAATAATTAATTCAACCTGGTAATCAATTAAAATCAATCAATCAATCAAAATATGATAAAGTGGTTTGACTAAACAAACCCCTTTGCAAGAAGGGAGAACTACATGGGTCCTGATTCTCATTCAAAGGGATACGTAGACATGCTTGGTCCAAGCATTGAATCCAATTAAAAAAATCAATTTCTCCCCCATCACCTTCTTCATTAATTAGGTTTCCTTTTATTTCTTTTATGCATTTTATGAATTGATCATGCATTTTAAACTATTCATGAAATCCATTTTTAAATCACTTCTATATTAATTGCCAAACTTGTTGTGTTGAAATAAACTAAAAACCTAGTCCCTGAATCCTCTTTGGTTTCGAGACTAGTGTACTTCTCCTTTGGGATAAAAATTAGAGTCATTAATGGGTTTTTAACTTATATTTTCCCAAATAAAAATAAAGTAAGGCGGCGACTCTAAATCAATTTTTAAAATCAACCAATCTAAGCCCGAAGGCTTCATCGTGAGTCTTTTCCTAAATGAACATTTCGATTCCCTTAGTAGATCGGATCGGTGCTCGGGCGAGGCCTCACAGTTGCCGACTCCACTGTGGAGACAACCTTCTTTTTAATAAAAATAAAAATAAGAGGACTAATAATTGGTTAAAAAGTTTAGTCTTTAACACAGTTGTGACTTTCATTCATCATTTGGATAGGCTCTTTGCCTTTTTCAACCTATTTTTTAGGAAGACAATGGATAGTGAGTAGCATCGAGTAGGTAATCCTCCTTAGGTCTATTCACCGATAGTGAAATCATCCACCCCGCAACGAATCCTTTGATCCATTCAAAGGTGTAACGAGCATGCCCATACTGTTGGATCCACACGAGGCTCCTTAACTCACATGTGGTTAGGTATATTACTGCTCTTGTGTGACGGGTACCCTATTCGAACCACCCTTACCCTTTCATGTAATGAACCTAGAACCTGACCTTAGGTTGTATGTACCATAATCCAAGCCTTGCATAATTGCATCTTCATGAAATATTTTTCCCATGCATATCATGCATTTATAATATACAAAATAAAACGTGCATTCATTTCAAGTGGAGCCTTGAACCGAAGAAGGGTTGAATACTCTCACCTTGATCTAATCACCTTCGCCCCACAAACCTTAAACCATCACCCTAAACCTTTAACTTAAGCACCACCACCCTAACCTGCTACCCATAAGCCCAACACTCATAGTCCGTTACCTTCAAGAACAACTCATTACCTAATACCATAAGCCCAACACCCTTAGCCCATTACCTTCAAAACCAATTCATTACCCCTAAGCCCAACAACCTTGGCCCAATATACCCCAGACCTCTAAAGCCCAATACCTTTTGCCCAACATGCTACCTTAAGCCCAAGATTTTAGCCCATCCTACCTTAGGAAATCCTCGAAGCCCAATACCTTTAGCCCATCATACTCAAAGCCCAATGACAGTTGGCCCACAATACCATAGGGAATCCTTTTTTTGTAATATCCTAGACGAACCTAAGTTCAGAAGCCTAATAATATTGCTAGAACAATGGGAATTTAGAAATTTGATAAGTTATTGGGAAAAGTTATATTAGTGATTTATACATACATAAGTAAAGATACCTCATTTCATTATAAATTGAGTATGTGAGAATGTAGTATATATAGAATTATAGGAATTTTATGTGTTATTGGGGTGACTAGAGTAAGAATGAAAGGATTGGGAAATAAAATTTACAAATGATTATATCAAATATAATGTGAAGTAAAAATAATGGAGTATGGAAAATTGGAGTGTTGGGTTAAACCTAACAATGTAGGTCGGCCATATATGCTAGGGAATGGATTGGAATGATTTTAATTTAACTTGTAGGAAGGAGGGAGGAAAATGGGAGATGGTGGATCCCACCATCCAAATTATCAAAATTATTACATCATAATCAACATAATTAATTTATGTATATAAGTTATTTACTACCAAAATTAGTTCATACTTATCCATTTATTAATAAGGTAATAAACTTAAACATATAATATAAATTCCTAACCATTGGATCAATGTCACGACCCGACTACCGAGCTGCGACGGTCCTAGAGTATGGGTAGGCGTAAGGCCACCGAAAATGGAATTGTGATCCGGTCGCCTGCTCCGTCTATACGTCTCCAAGCCTCGTCATCAAAAGGTATTTATTTTCTTGCTTTTTCATTTATTTATTTATTTATTTGTTTTAAAGTTTGTTTTGCTTCTTTGTTGTTTTGTTTGTTTTTGTTTTCTTTTTAGCTTAGTTTCTTTTTATTGCTTTATTATTATTTCCCTTTGCATGTTCTCCTTTCTTTATTTCCCTTTCTTTTAAGTTCTTTTATTATAGCTTAGTTATTGTTTTCCCCTTTTCTTTAATATGATCCCAATCTCTTCAATCCCTTTATTGTTATCACTTTAAGAGGCATGTTAATTAGATTTGAATTAATTAACTTATTCTGATCCT
>CATKHJ010075609.1:0-12814 GCA_949750685.1 Vernicia montana | reverse complement strand
GGTTTTCTTCCTTAAGATTCAATCTTTCTAATCATCTTCAAGGTCTTCGGCAACGAGTTCAACTGCTGACCCAAGTGGAGATCAAAGAGCTGCATCTCAATCTACGCAATTTTACGATCTGGATTTGAAGGAGGGTGGGCTTGAAGTAAAAGAAAGAAGCCCCTACGATGACTCATCGAATTTCGGGGATAAAGCTATCAGAAAGAAAGCCAATGAGCTAATGATGACTAGCCTTTGAAGGCCGGGCCAAGGCAAGGAATGCGAGAACAAGGGAGGTCCCACTTTGACTGTATTCAAAAAGCAAGCTCAGATTCATCAGATCAGTAACTAGCTGTCGGAGTAGAGGACTGTCCTAGCCGTCGGAGATGAAGAATGATACTAGGTTAATGGAATGGTCGGGGATAGAGGATCAAGATACTGTGTCATTTCTCTTAACGCCTTCACTCCTCAAACCAACCAATCCAGGAAACCACTCTCTGATAGAGGCCATTGGCATATCCGTCTTGTTCCCAACCTTGAGGAGGGATGAAGGAGTGAAAAAGAGAGAGAGGAAGAGTCTGGCCCAAGGTATCACCATCGTTACAAAGACCGGATAAGGCGGCAGATGCAGTTTTTGGAGAAATTGAATCGGGATAAAGCTCTTTTTGAATCTGAATGAGGGAAAATAGTTACATCCTTCTATTCCCGAGCAAGAAGAGGACAGGCCCGGTCAAGGCTATCAACCTATTCCTCTTTCTACTTTAGGAGTCTTTTTTAGGAGCTTTGGCTCTCCGGAGCTCTTTTCCATCTGCCTTGTCGCGGGACGAACCGGGAAACCAAAGTTGCGATCAGGAAGGCTGAAATCCAGATCATGCATCGCATCTGGAGCACGCTGGTTCGAGTCCAGCTCGCAACAAAGTTCTCGACCTTTTCCCGGAACTCCATCAAAAACAAATTCCCTTTCGCTTAGTAGCAGCCCGCTACCTTTCAGCTAATCACAAATCCTTACTATCTTCTCTCTTTCTGTTAGAGATGCCAATATCAACTCGTCTCTTTGAGACCATGAATAGATATTATTGAATAGTATGGTGGTAGCAATTCCTTCTTTGAGGGAAGGGGGAATGATTTGACTCCGTTAGTTCAAGTAGGAATTCCGGTAGCTAGTCAGTCACTTAGCGCAAAGTAGCTCTTTGAAAGAAGCAGGTTCAATTCTTTCCGCGAATTAGCCACAGAGCAAATACCCGAACCAGGTTTAGAATCCTTTGCTATTGAATACGTTGAACTGTGAACTCTTGTTTCAGAAGCAGTTCTTGCTTTTGTTTCAGCAGCTGTGATCGGAACTTCTTTCGCTTTTTCACGACTCTCCGATGAAGGCTTTCAGGTCTAACCTTGCCTTCCTTCCTTGCTTCGATGAGGTTACCTAATAGTACCTAATAGTATAAGAAGGGGACAGGCGCTATCGTATAGAAGAGAAGTCCGCCCCCAGAAGTAGTTTCATTCTCCTCATTTCTTCCTCCTTCTCGGCCTTTATCCCCTTACCAGCTTGCTAACTCCCTTCCCTCAAAGACTGATTCTTGAGACTATTACTATTCCATAAAATGCTAACCTAGGATGAGAGCTGGAAGGGATTTCTGACTTCCACTTCCTATAGGACATGAGGGCTTCAAGCCTACGCTACGCTAAGAAGGATTGTAGCGCTTCAAGCCTATGCTAAGAGAGTAAGGTTCCTGTCTCGATCCTTTTTCTTTCTTCTTTTGCTTTCTATTTCATAGCCTGCTCTCGCTCGGGAGGAAAAAGGTAAAGTCTAAGGGGGAAAGACAGCCTGTCCTCTCCTCGAACTAGCGCACGTAGTAGGCTTTCTCATTGATTGACCTTGCCCCCTTCTTTTATAGTCAACTCGATCGGACTGATGAAAGTAGGTTTAAGCTGCCAGCTTCGCTCCTGATTCTCGGTAAACTAAATCAAGATCAAGTTTGGATACTGATTGAATTAAGACAGTAGATTATTTAGAACTCCGGAAGAGAGAAATCTCCCTTAGTCACGTAGGCTAAGACCGCGGGCCATGAAGAATGGTCCCTCTTCTCACTCTGGTAGAGCCATCAACGAAGATGGATTCCCAGGGGCAGTATACTCCAATGCCCTCTCATTTGCGCTTTTCCTGAAACCAGACGTCAAAGGATAGGCATTATGAACCCTTTATGTTGGCGTGGAATCTTGATTGCTTCTTGGTTTGCTGGAAACAGGGCTTTCATAGTGCTCTATGGTCGAGCGGCTGGACACTCCTTTCATTTCCCGTCCATTAACCCGAACTCAAGACTGTTGAAGACATGAGGAGATGTAGCTTCAAAGATGCTGTTCAAACTTCCTATCTTTTTCATTCCCCATTTCAATACGCCCGCTACGCTGGCAAAAGGGCTGTTAGAAAGAGTCCAATCCCGTTAAAAGATGTTGAGTAAGGGGACAGGGATGTGGATATCACTACTATTGATTCACCGGTCTCAGTTGCTTTAGCAGCTCCCTCTGGGCATCCACCCGCAACGCAAAGAGAAGAGCTGATTCTGCCCATCTTTGAATCCAAACCTCCCGAAGACCCTAGTCTTAGCAACGAGGCAGCAAAGAGAGAGCCTTTCCAGCATCTCGGGAATTGTTTGCTTATTCTTATCCTTGACGTTCTCTCCGCTCGGGAGAGGAAAGACCGAGAAGCATCTCTAGCTCAACAATTCGAATATTCTTTTGAGAAGGCTTCTGTCTACTAGCCAATAAAACACGATTGAAGCCTCTCACAGGCCCTACCGTTAGGGTGCCCCAAGAAGGCCCGAATGAAAGACCCAAGAGTTTCCAGTTTATGAGTTAAACCATAGGTGTGAAGGATAGCCTACACAAGCTAGGCCTAACACAAGGCCCCCATATAGATTCAGCTTAGGGGTTTATGAGAGATTGATTGATGGACCTAAGCTAAACTTATAAGATTGAACCTAAACCAAAGCCTATAGACTGAATTAGGAGAGCAGAGGTTTAATCCAAGACCAGGAAAGCAAGCTATATCGAAGCCCAATGCCAAGCAAAGCCCTAGACTACAAGTGAAGAAATTGGGTTCAACTAAGCCCTTAACCCAACATGAGGTGGAGCCTTAACCCGACACAAGAGGGACCTATTAGGATAGTGGGCTTAGTCAGCCCAACATAATTTATTGGTTTCAAATTCACGTGGTCTAGAGGCAACCTAGCTAAGCGGTTAGACAGAGTTCTTTGTAATACTGCTTGGTTTGATAAGTTTCCAAATTCTGTGATTGAGCATCTTCCCAAGCTTCAATCTGATCATTGCCCCTTGTTGATTCGGTTTTCTAAAGCAACTCATGTAGTGGGAGGTCCTAAACCGTTTAGGTTCCTAGCTTCCTGGCTATTACATGATGGGTTTCAGGAGATTTTCAAGGAAAATTGGGGACCGAGAGTACCTTACCTGCAAGCAGTGAACCAGTTTGGGGAGAGAGCAAGGGATTGGAACAATAAGATTTTTGGTAATATTTTTATTCGTAAAAACAGACTGCTGGCGAGATTGGGGGGCATCCAAAAGGCGCTTAATACTCACAGTTCTAGACATCTTCGAACTCTAGAAGACCAGTTTTTTCGGGATCTTGAAAGCGTCCTTGCTCAGGAAGAACTCCTGTGGATGCAGAAAGCGAGGGCAGATTGGATAGTGGGTGGTGATCGCAACACTACGTACTTTCATAGGACAGTTGTTAAGCGGAGGAAGCGGAATAGGATCCTGGCCTTAAAGAATGAGGCAGGTGAGATGATTGAAGATGGAGTTACAAGAATTAGCAGTTCACTACTTTGCTAATATCTATCAAAAGCCGATTGGAGAACTGCCTAGGTATGATATTTCAGGTATGTTTCCACCCATTAATGATGATACAAAGCGGTCTTTGGCTATGGAAGTTGTGGATGAGGAGGTTCGTAGAGCCATTTTCGATATGAAGCCACTTAAAGCACCGGGTATTGATGGGCTCCATGCCCTTTTCTTTCAGAGTCAATGGGCCACGGTGGGACAGACGGTTTGTGAGTTTGTGAAGGGGATTTTTCAAGGCAATCAGATTCCTCATGAGACTAATAAAACCTTGATAGTCCTTGTTCCAAAGAAGGAGAATCCGGATTGTCTCAAAATGTTCCGGCCGATCAGCCTTTGTAACGTGGTGTATAAGGCTGTGACTCAAATTATTGCTAATCGGTTGAAAAGCATTCTTCCTGAAGTGATAGGACCTACTCAAACCAGTTTTGTTCCGGGCCGGCATATTACAGATAATATCCCAAGAAATTGTGCATACCATGAGACGGAAAAAAGGTAAGAAAGGTTTCATGGCGATTAAAGTTGATCTTGAGAAAGCCTACGATGTTTTGAGTTGGGATTTTATTAAAGATACCTTGGAGGATGTTGGGCTGCCTCCTAGACTGATTGATGTCATTATGCAATGTGTCACTACCCCGACGATGCAACTTTTATGGAATGGGGAAGTTACGAGGGAGTTCAACCCCTCGAGGGGTATACGCCAGGGTGACCCCATTTCTCCGTACTTATTTGTACTATGTATGGAGAGACTAGCTCAAGGTATCAATTTGGAGGTGAGTCGAGGTAATTGGAAGCCTATAAAGCTTAGCCGCCGTGGTCCCCCAATTTCTTACCTTTTTTTCGCTGACGATTTGCTTCTTTTCTCGGAGGCATCTATGGAGCAAGTGGAGATTGTGAAGCAGGTTATGGATCAATTCTGTGATGCTTCAGGGCAACGTGTAAACAATGCTAAAACTCAGGTTTTCTTCTCTCGAAATGTAAGAACGGGCATGGCTAGAACTTTGGCCTCTAACTTGGGTTTTTCTCTCACTCAAGATTTGGGAAAATACCTTGGAATGCCAATCTTACACTCTAAGATCAACAAGTCGACTTATAAAGATATCATTGAAAAAGTGCATCGGAGATTAACGGGTTGGAATGCTGCTTGTCTCTCTCTCGCCGGTCGAGCTACTTTAGCTCAATCGGTGATTTCAGCTATACCGATTTATGCTATGCAAACGACTGCTTTACCTACTTCGGTTTGTGAGAATATTGAGCAGTGCTGTCGTAACTTTCTTTGGGGCTCTACGAATGAGAAGCGGAGAGTGAATTTAGTTAAATGGGAAGAGGTTTGTCAGCCGAAATGCAAGGGTGGTTTAGGTTTGAAGAATTTGAAGCTAATGAACCAGGCGTTAATCATGAAGATTGGCTGGAACTTGCTAGCTAATAGAGAGCAGTTTTGGGTTCAAGTTCTGAGGTCTAAATATGGTTTGGATACTCAAATTATGCCTCAGGTTTTTCCTGATTCTCAGGGCACTACTTTGTGGAAGGCTGTGGGAAAAGTCTGGCCTCCCTTCTGTAGCAATAGGCTCCACCTTCAAAGCATATGTTTAAGTTGCCCTGTTTTATATAATGGGCCCCCTGACCCCAGTCATTGGTACCACGAAGATAGCTCCCCAGGTTTCTCAACTGACGAGTGGCACACCAGAGGTGATAGTGGAAGACCTACGCCTACGCGCATTGCCTGTTTACCCTATTGGGCCTCTTCTTCACTATCAGATGTGACGCTAATAGTGACCACATTAGATGAGCTTTTCCTATTTTTAGCTGCCGGAATGACCGGGGGCTTAGATCTCGGCGTTATGAGAAATTTGGAAGGTATTTTCATTTTTCTTGTGGAAGGAATAAAAACCTTGGGCTTCTCGGGTCCTTTATCGCGACCTGGTGCCGAGATCACCTCTTCTTCTGAACTAGAGTCGTCACCCGAGGCCGGGTCATAAAGCTTGGAATCTGCACAATAAGCTTCGACCCCGGCTTCCGATCTGCGAAGACTGTTTTGTTTGTACTTTTTTGTCCTCGTCGACATATTTGAAGCATTGATAGAGGGTGGACGGAACAACAAAGTTCCCGTGAATCCAAGGCAGTAGATTGTAGGACGTGTCGTTATCAATCACATAACACGTGATTTCAGACTTCAAGTCTGCCAACTGACACTTAAGGCGAACCTTACCAATCGCCCTTTGGGAGTCCGCATTGTATCCTTGGATGGTCATCTTAGTGTGACTTAATTTACTGGTAGGGATTCCCTGGTGAGCTAGAGCACGAAGAGGCATTCTATTTATGGCGGACCCCGGGTCTATCTGCACTCATGGTCACTTGGCCTCCCCAATGTACCCGGAAGGGTAGAGCGGCCTGTTATCTTTCATGTCACCCAGGAGTAGGTCGTCCTTCGAAAAGACTATGTTGGCGGCCCGGAACTCTCTGATTGCCATACATTCCTCACACTCTTTAGGCTTCTTCCCTTTAGCTTCAACCCGATTTACGTAAGTGTCTTCTGGGCTTGCGAGAGAGCTTTGACTACTGCCTTTCTGGTTTCAGGAGAAAGACGTAGGAGGTCGTACATCGAAATTCTGGCAGGCTGCTGTGGCAGAGTCACCAGGTCATAGTCGAACGGTTCGTTCAGACTAGGTGGATTGCTCCCTCTGGCGAGCTCTTTTCTTTGTAAGGGCCTTAGAGGTTCTGCCAATCTCCTTAACACTTCTGTGCAATCACGGTGCTAATTTTTTCCCGACCGGGTGAGAAAGTCCGTCCTCCTCATTAGTAGGATCCGACTCGGAATCCCTGACTGCATTTTCTTCCTCTATCATTTGGGGCTTATCGACTTTTGTGACGAGGACGGGTCCGACCCCCCTACACCCCCTCTTTCTTCCCTGTGAGCCTCTGCGTAGCAGGCCTCGATACACCTCTGCAACATATGGCCTCTCCGCCATGGCGGGTATATGCTAGCTTCAGGCGGGGTAGGAAATGCTTTTGAAAAGATGCCTTCGGGTATCTCTTCCCCTTCATACATTCGAGAGAAGCCTTCCCTTTATCTTTAATAGCATTGCTATCGCTAATCTCGAAATCTTCAAGCAACTCGATTAGGGTAGGCAGTGTGCATTCTTCTCTCGGCTCTAGAACAGGAATCGGGGAAGTTAGCCTTTCTTCTTTCTTTGCCAAAGCAGGGACCACCGTTATCATGCATGATGAAACCTCTTGGTCTTCATCTGAGGAGTGGTTTTGTTGCTCTTTTGGATTTCAGGTGGTCCGCAAGGGTGACCGGAACCCTTCATTTTTGCTTTGGGGAGTCATCGGGCACTTTTTCCTTCTTCTTAGGCTGCTTCTTACTTCTATATTTTTATCATCTTTCACTTCTCTTACTTCCTTTAATTTGACTTTTGGCTGTTGGGTTTTCTTGCTTTGGGGTAACCACTTCCCAATCGTCATCCTCATGGAGATCGGGGGTCAGAAAACGAAGAAATTGATACAGAACAATGGCCTGTGCCTTCGTTTCACTCGTATCCATGGCAAGTCCCTGATTCACTTCTCACTCCCGAGGAAAGCAGGGAATACAGTGATATCCGACTTTCAGTTCAGTCTACGGTCTCCCCACCGAAATCAGGTAGGTAACCGCCCTGGTGCCAAGCTAAAGACAAGGATCACATCAAAAATAGTATATATCATTTTATCACGAACTTTTCTTTTTCTTTTTAGCATTCCCGTTTTCATCTCTTCTCTCTTTCTCTCTGAACTTGAACCCTTGCCTTGGATTGCGTCTCGGAAGCCCGTCTCTCTCCTTCTCTTTGCTTGTACTCCTACTGAAAGCTAATTATTTCTTCTATTTTCTCTATAGATTCTGTGTTGGTTATAGTACATTTTCTCTATAAGGGAAGGGAGTTGGCGAAGAGCAAGAAAGACGAGACAGAGACTTTCTACGTAATTAGAAAAGCGGTCTGGTACTGGTACTAGAGCTATAGGCTTCAAAACTATAACAATGAAGGTTGGGAATGACTATTTGTTACTCACCTTGGAGTATGCTGACCGAAGGCAAAGGTGCACTGCCTGCTATTATCTTTCTTTTCGACTTCAGGAGCTCATCAAGCGACTCAGCCTGACTGTACTGATCCAAGAGTGTATCAGTTCCGGAGAAATAGGGTTTGGTGAGTTCAGATCAATGGAAGAAGTTGCCTCTCTTAGGCCTGTGAGCCTAATCTATCTGTCTTACATGCCCGATTCCATCTTCCACTTTTGTCTGACCAGATTCAATCTACCCGTCAAATCAACCATTAGTGGAGAAGCTTAAAACTCCAGTGTGCACGTGTGGAAGTCTAAACAAGAAGGAAAAGGGAAGCTCCAATAGAAAAGAGCACTACTGCTAGTAAAATAGCGATCCAGGCAAGACGCGCACCTCTTCCGCAGCGAGAAAGTTTTTCCTTAATAGCCTAATCCCGCCGCTATCGTCTTTAGTCTCTAAACCCTCGTAAGGCCACTGCAAACTCTCCTCGGTCTCTACGATTGCTTGACTTAAACAAGTGACTTCACTCTCTTTTCTTTCATCTGTGAGATAATGGATCTAACGTTAGGGCTTAGTGACTCCATTTCTCTTGCCGGCTTAGCCGAACTACTTGAACTCGAGTCATTCGCTTCCTTAAGCCATGTCCATACTAAAAGAGCTAAATCGGATGGTGACTAGATTCATTCCGTAGCACGGTATTCTGTAACATAAAAAAAAAAAAAGACCCCTACTACCGAATCAACAGGAGGGGATCCCGCATTTGAATCTGAGAAAGAAAGAGAGTCTCCCCCTAAAGTCTCTTCCCACGGGCACATTATTGACTATGAAAAGCATGTCTCGAAAATGAAATAGGGCTACTCCTCATATCTTTCTGTCTGGGATGGGATATAATGGAAATAATTCAGCATCTGCTTCACTGTATGCTATCTGGGTCAGTTAGGATTGGGATTCTCAGTTCTTTTTCTATTTGATTTTGCTTCGCCCTTTGAATCTATCTATTTCGGCTACAGAGCAAGGCAAGGTAGATGCCAGTTTGCTTAAGACTTGGAGTTCGAAGTGGCATGGATCTAATGAGCTATTCCTCGCGTCTCCTCCTTTATAAAATTGAATAAGGCAATTGCCCACTAATCCTCATGTCCTGAGCCTGATTTTCATACTTCTATCTAAATCTAATCTAATAGGAATCCCGATCTGAGAACATAATCTTCTTCTTAGTAGTTGAAGAAGTGAATTTTCTCATTTTCTTAGAATACTAAGCAGACTTGAACTCCTTTCTCCCTTATAGTAGCAATAGCAATTCTGACAACAGATGCGGATTATGTAGCAAATGCCGCTGATGCGTTACACATTGAGTTGGACAGCTTTCCTTGAGCAGATAGGACACAGCGCCATCAACAGACATACTCGCGAAGAACTACCCTGGGGGAACTGCCTCGATCCTCATCTCGTTCACTCACCGAAGCCAAGCTATGTCCCTTGCTAGAACACAAGTTTGAAGTGCTGGTCGGACACTCGGGGGATCACGGCTCCTCGACCGGACCTATTGATCGAGTAGCTCGGGCAAAAGAAAGACGAGTTGGAGAGCGGATGTATGTAAATTCTGACCCTGCTAGGGAAAGGAAGCAAACTCTTGCTCGACGTAGGCTAGAGTAACTTATTTCAAAGCCTGGCCTTTCTGCCCCAAGGCAAGCATTCCAACCAAGCCAAGCAGCTATAGATCTTGAGCGCAAGGGAGGGAAGATCCGGAAAGTTGAATCCTGAGTCTCCGAGTGGGAGATCCCCTTTCAAGCCGATTGGATTGATTTCCTATGCTTCCTTCCTTGCCTCTCACCTTTCCGGTAAGAAAAGATCATCGAAATACAATAAGATAAGAGAAGTAGCCGCCTCTACTGGACTATTGGACTATCTACATCAAGCCCTATTACAGTAGAATAAAAGGGAAAAGAACTCAATGAAAAGTCCCTATTCTCCTCTTCTGATATTTATGCGGACTTCTCCAGGATGGGATTCTTTCTCTTTTTCTGGGCGTTAAGAGTCCTCCCCAGGAGCGTCCAGTGGAAAGGGTTTCCCCTTCTCCTTCGACGGATTGAATCGGATTACTTTCTAGCCCACTTTGAGAATTCTCTTTCACACTGAAGCTTGAAAGCCCTAAGAAAGAGTCTCGTATCGACCAAGTATTTACTTAGGTTTTGATAGATCCGTTTTGGCTTTCCTATTCCATGGAGCTTTCCGTAATGGATTGATCTGACCCACAATCTTTCTCTTCAACCTTTGAGTAGACCATAGGCGGGACTCTCTTTCGCCTAGGCGGAGAGGAGGGAATGTAAGACGAGACTGATTCAAGAGTCTTGGACAGAAGGGAAGGGAATCTTTATTCACCAGGAACCACCACTGGATCCTGCTCCTGATCCCCTCTTCGCCCAAATCTGATGGTGTGGAATATCTGACTGGCTTTCCTCTCGATTCGGTTCGGTCGAGCTTTCTTTCTCTGATCGATCGTCTAAAGGAATAAGTTCCCAGTGAAACTCCTATCCAGGTAGTCGATCTTGTCCCTCCTCTATCTACTGGTTGGTCTCTAGCTAGCTACTGGTTTAACCCCAAACCTATCAGTCAAACTAGTTCACTCGGTCTCGGTCAAGCTTATCCCCCTTTCCAGCTACTTGTTTAATCGAGTGAAATTCCTTACCTGCTAGAGCTCTTTGTCTATAGTTCAACTGCAACCCTTGTTAGCCGAGCTGTTTTCTTCCGAGCTGCAAGCCTAAAACCTCTCCTTATTCGGTTGAGTTAGCATCTGCTTCTGCTTTCTCTTCCTATCACTAGGTCGGTCCGTCGGATTATAGTGCTCGACGATTCTATTCTATTAGTCTGGTACTGGTATCCTTCGTTCCCGAAGAATTCGAGTCAACGCCAGAATCGATCAATCGCCCTTTAGATAAGTGTAAGGCCTATCTCGTTTAAAAGTATGACCGCGGTCATACTTTTAAAGCTCGTCCCCGACCCGCTTCCCTCGCGAGGTTTGGCTATGCTCTCCATGATAGCCTAGTCCCTCAAAAAGTCAAAATACAAGTTGGAAGCAGGTGGCTTATGTCTTTGTCTTTAGGTTTAGGGCTTCCACTTCAAGTTTCCTGTCTTCAAGCCCTATCGTACCCGTTATAGACTGTGTGGATAGTTTTGGTAGTTAGAGTCAGTGAAGCAAAGTCAGCGCGATTCTACGTGTACTCGATGGAAAGCCCGGAACGGAACGGAAAGAAGAGTATCGGGATGATGAAATTGTCTAATGACAGCAAGTTGTAAGCAAGCACCCGGTCTAGTTTCAAAAGTAATAAAGTTTCTTTTTCCATGGAAGGTATTACGTCACGAGAGCATACTCTTTATAAAGGAAGGGGATTTCCCTTCTACTTTCTCTTATTCAACCACATTGAATCGTAAACAAAAGAAAGTTTTGCCTGTACGAAGAAGGAATAGCCTTTTTTCTACATCAGTGGAAAAACCTGCTTTGAAAGGAGGGAGGATTTATATGGGAAGTCATGCTCAACCTCTCTTTGCTTTCGTTACAGGGACGGCGCTAGGAAGAATGAAAGAAGGAAGGCCAGCCACTAGATGCACTTTTCCGTCAAAGATAAGACAAATATAAGAGAGAGATTTTCTTGCCTTAGTAAGTTTCCCTTATTCTTTTTTCATCTAAACTTTCGATAAAGCGAATAAATCCCATGGAGAATTTGGCTACGTTCGAGCTAGTAAGTAGAACTAGCTCCTTTCCTTACTTAAACCTTAAGCGGTAAAAAGTAAGGCTAACTCTTAGGGAAAGATTCTGCGGTAAGGATGGAAGTCAATAGCAAAAGTGGGAAGAGATACCATGGATGAGAGATCAAACTCCAGTGCTAGGAAACTTCCGATCAAGCGCTTCCAATCTTCCCCAGTTGAAAGCTTCTACGATTGTTTAGAGAATATCGAGGACAACACTACAAGCATTGCTGAAACCTCTAACCTGGATGAGACCAGAAAGACAGGGGCACAACTTCTAGTCGGCTAAGGCTTATGGATCATACTGTTAAGAGAAGCTATACGTCTCGTAAAAGATATTAGATCCCTGTAGTGAGGACCAATCGACTATTACGTTCCGAACTCCTGTCTGAAATTGGATAGTTGAGAATTCCATTCTGACCTTCACTCGCTTAAGCCGATCGATTAGTAACAATGACCTCTGGCTCGATCTCTGTACTTTCAGATGCGGGTTATACTTCCGATTGCTTGTTCCTTCCTTAGGGGCGAATGGACAAAAGAGGGTTTGGTCTATTCAATCACAGATTCCCAGAGAGAAGGTTATTGCGGGGAAAGACCCACACTCTATCTCACTACTAGTCCTTGCTATCTCTGTCAATACTGAGGAAGGAAGTGATTGATAAAAAGCTAACTTCCCAACCCAAGAGCAAGAATCATTCGTGCCGCAGCCCCGCCTAGCAAACCTACGACTAGTAGTTCCTTAGAAATATCTGTAAGTCAAGTATCAGGTACAGCATCGACGTTCTCTATTCTATATCTATAAATCTATAAGGAGAATTCGCGATCCCGAAATCTTACAGGTTCAGGCACCAAGCCCCATTTTCATGGTCCAAGCCGGGGACTGACTTCGCCTCGGGAAGAAAGCCACGGAGCAAGGATACGGGTTCCCGATCGGACAGAGAGAAAGATATGCATTGATATATCCTTCAACTCATTGTATTTCTCATAAAATAATGCTATTCATGGACCCTTGCTTGTTTCATTACGTGTTCTGTTATCTGTATCTTGCTTCTACCGGCCCCTGCCGTATAGCGATACCTATCTCAAGTCGAAGTGCGAAGGGCTTGATTTGACACCGATGTTCGATAGAAAGTGAAAAAGCCTCCAGGCTAAGAAGCCGAAGGAACAGACCAGTAAGTGTGAAGAAGAGTCATGCGAGGACTAATCCAGCAC
>CATKHJ010075587.1:0-10510 GCA_949750685.1 Vernicia montana | reverse complement strand
TATATAAATTTCGGTCAGTTCGGTTGAAACCAAAATTTTTTTATAAAAATCGAATCGAAATTTAATTTGGTTTTCTATTTTAAAAACTAAACCAAACCAAACCAGTTGGTTTGGTTCAATTTTTCAGCTTCGGTTCGATTTTGCTCACCCCTACTTGACTGGCAGCACCCCTTCCTTAAACTTTAGACTCACCAAAATATCTTGCTTAACATGATCTGCAACATTACTAAAATATATACAACTTTTACTCTCACTCATCTGGAGCCCTGACACTAGTTGGAATTGCTTCATAATTTTTTCTATACTCAAAATTGACTTATGGTCACCACCACAAAAAATGAATAAATCATCTGCAAAACACAGATGATTTATTCTTAAATTTCCACACCCTTTATGAAATTGAAACTCAGCAGGAATCTTCACTTACAGACATCTAGATAGGTATTCGATGGCTAACACAAATAACAGGGGAGACGAGGGGTCACCCTGTCTTAACCCTTTCTTTCCTGGAAAAAATCCCTCCAAACCTCCATTAATGAGAATGGAAAAAGTGGCATTTCGAACACACTTCATAATCCATCCTATGAATTTGCTAGGGAACCCTAATCCAATCATGACCTCTTCTAAAAAATCCAAAGAGACTAAGTCATAGGCCTTCCTAAGGTCTATTTTCATTGTACACTTAGCAGCCCCTCCATGCCTTTGATAATTTCTCACCAGCTCATAAGCCATAAGCACGTTGTCAATGATGCTTCTGCCTGGGATAAAAGCATATTGAGATGGACTAATTATCTCAAGAAGCACCCTCCCTAGTCTTTTAGCCAAAATCTTTGTAATGATTTTGTACAATACAGTACAACAGGCTATTGGTCTGTAATCTGCAAGTCCCTGTCGGTTCTGACATTTAGGTATAATGGTTAGGGCAGTAGCATATATAGGTTTAAGAAGCAGTCCCTTGTCAAAAAACTCCTTCACAACAGCACAAACATTAGCTCTCACAATTCTCCAACACTTTTGAAAAAATAGATTATTGAAGCCATCCACCCCTAGAGCTTTATCTTGCCCAATACTCTGAAGAGCTTGAAAAACTTTAGCATCTTGAACTGGGGCACACAACATAACCTGCTCATCCTCACTCATTTTTCCTCCAACATCTAAAACAGAGTACTCCACATGTTCCCTAGACCCATCAATCCCTAATAAATTCCTATAGAACTCCACCACATCTTCAGAGATAGCTTTCGGGTCAGTAACACTTTGCCCATTTTCCAATTGCAGACTTGAAATCCTGTTTCTTATTCTTCTAAGTTTCATGAAATTGTGAAAGAACTTGGTATTGGACTCACCAAGGTTCAACCAATCCACTCTTGCTTTTTGCTTATAAAATGATTCTTCTTGTTGCAATAAAAGCCTAAAGTGAGCCATTATAACTCTCTCCTCATCTAGCAGATCACAGTTCAATAGATTCAATTGCAACCGAACCTGAGCTTCATCCAATAGAGCTTTGCATTTCACTACCCTTTCTAAAATATCAGCAAACTCTGATATGTTCAACTTCTTAAGTTCCTTATTCAATAAGTGCAATTTCCTCCATACTTTAAACATAAGAGTGCCCTCCACTTTTGTTCTCCACACAGTCTCCACTATTTGATAGAATGAAGGGTGAGTGCACCACATGTTGCAAAATCTAAATGGCTTCTTAACTTGAGGAGTATCAAAAGGGACATTAACCATGATAAGAGAGTGGTCAGAAATACCCATTGGCATAATGTCAAATTTAGTCCAAGGTAATTCATCATACCACTGCAGGTTCACCAAGCATCTATCCATTTTACTCCAAATCCTATGAATTCCATCTTGGTTATTAGTCCAAGTGAAAGGCCCACCTCGACTCCTCATTTCTACTAAATTATCCATATCCATACAGCTTCTAAATTCACTACTAGCCATCCAATCCACAACATCTCCTCCAACCTTATCACTGCTATGTAACACTATGTTAAAGTCACTCTGAACCAACCAAGCTTTATTAACACCACTAGAAATATCCACCAACTTCTCCCACAACTTTCTCCTAGAATCACAATCATTGGCACCATACACCACAGTCCATAGAAAAGCTTTCCTATCCATTTCAACCTCACAATGTATTAGTTGATTAGACTTATCAACAACATTTACCTTTACAGCCTCAGAATCAAACAACACCCATATTCTCCCTAGATATGCATTCTCATAATTGCAATAACAACCCCAATTATTCAAATTCAATTTCTTCCAAACCATATCAAATTTCTCATTTCTAACTCTTGTTTCCAAAACTCCTAACATCTTTATCTTATTAGAAGCAATCAATTTTTTTTTTTAATTCTGATTGCTTTAAAGGGTCATTGAGACCCCTTATATTCCAAGAAGCTACCATTTCCCCCTATCAGGGGGTTTGATTACCCTCTTGGGCCACAAACCATCTCTAATCACCCCTACATTCTTTGCACCAACCTCCTCCACCTTAGAAGGTCCAGCCTCATTAGTCACAACATTCATCTTGCTTTTACCTTTAAGTTCTACATCAGACACAGAACTAGTAGAATCCAGAAGCCCACCATTACTTATAACTTTCAAATTATCTCCTAGTTCTCTCTCCTTACTACCATACATTATTTGATCAGTCTATTTGACTTGCCACGCCTTCTAAGCCTCCACAGAACACATCTTAGCCTCATGCCCAATCCCCTTACATTTCCCACACCTAACTGGAATCCACTCATACAGAATATCTTGTACAAATTTCTCACCATTCTCATCTTCAAGCACTACATTCTTAGGAAAATCCCCATGCAAGTCCATATCAATCAACAACCTAGCATATCCCAATTTAGACTTTTTCAGAGTACATTGATCCACAAAAAGAGGTTTGCCACAAACACTACCAATTCTACTCAAAAGTTCCACTGACCAAAACTCTCAAGGAAGCAATGGTACTTTGACCCAAATGAGAACCCTAGAAATTTCAATATCAAGCTTCATCTTTGGCCTTCATTCTTTAAGAATCAAAGGCCTCTGATCAAACGAGTAGGGCCCCTCTTCCAGCACTCTGAATTTATCATCCTCACACCTAAAATTAAACAAGAACAAATTTTCTTTGATCATATGAACATAAACCAACCCATACCTCTTCCACCTATTCATCGTAAACCTCTCCATTTTGAAGAAACTGGGAACCAGGTCAAAGACACTACCAATTAAAGCATGCTGCCACTTTTTAGCCTCCGTTTTAGTTTACGATGAGTGAAATTTCACAACACGTTCCCCTTGACACACCACTGGAGGGATAAATTTCAATTCACATTCAGGCAGCCGTTCTCAATTGTGCTTAAACAAATTTGCCTAATTCTTCTTCCCTACTCCCTGCTCAGCAATATCTCCTCCATTTACAGCCTCTAAACCCTCCTTTACACCTGTACCCATACTAGCAATGGGCTCCACTCCTAGATTCTCATCAGTATCAGACGTACCCTTATCCCCCTCATCTCCGATCCTAGCAACCACTGTAACATCACTAACATCTTCCTCGTCCCTAACACCACTATTCTCCCCTATCCTTAAGGATGATTCATAGACAATTTCCCCAATTAATTCTTGTTGAAGCTCAGGTTTCATCAAAGAACCAGAATGATTTGATGAAAAGTTTTTGCGATTTTTCTTTCCCATTGCAGAAAACGGCGTATGTTAGCACACAGCTAATCGTGTGCCGAGAGAAAAGTCAAAAAAACCCTTTTTATTTTGGATCTAATTAATAATTTTCAAAAGTAATTTCCTTTTATGTTTATTGAAATAAAATCATTGACTATTATTACTTTCCTTTTTTTTTTTAAATGGAAAAACTTCATTAATGGGAAATATCACTCAACAGTACATCAACAAGAAAAGTAGGAGCCATATACTCTCATAAATTACAGTCTGACATAGAAGAAGATGTTCTAGCTAGTGCATGAGCAACTTTGTTCACAAACCGTTTTACAAAACGTAGAACAACAGTTCCAATCTCATAAATCAACTTCTTGCAATCTGAAATGATGAGGCCCAAAGTTGAATCATAACTATCTGGACTTTCCTTTTTATCAAACTAAATTCCATATAAAGAAATACTTGATTTTTTAAAATAGAAATATTTGATTCTTAAAATTGAATCCAATTTATTTAAATTATTTTTATCTTGATTTTGGTTTTAAAAAAATAATGTATAATTGGAATCCATTAAACAAAAAATCATATATATTGATTGATTTATAATTTATTTTTTTTGAATGATTGATCAATAAATTTGTTAAATAATGACACCAATAATCTTATTCAAATTACTAATAAAAAAGATATTTCATATTTTTATATGATTCAAAATCCAATAAAATATGAATAATTCATTTCATAAAAGTTATTAATTTTTCATAATATTATAAAAATAATATTTTAAGTTATAAAAAATTAAGAGAAAAGAAAAATAAGAACCAACTAGAAAAAAAAAAATTAAAAAATTTTTTTTTATCAATATTTACATGCAGAGCAATAATTTTCTTATTGGATCCTAATAAAAATATAATATATTCATACTTATGATAATTTTTTAAAAATAATAGAATTTTTAATTTTTCTTTAAAGGTAAGAATATTTCTATACATAGAAAATATTAAGAAAATAAAAGTATAATAATATAATTTATAATAACATCTTAAAAAAAATAAAAGAAAAGTACTTTTAAAGTTAATAGAAGTGCAACTATGTCAATTTATAAATTAATAAAGTCAATTGCTCTGAATATAATAATTAGCGCTATGACAATATTGTCATCCATTAAAATATTATAAAAATTACAAATTAAATAAAAAATAACATAGTTGGTGTTTAGGTCATTTGGTCAAATGTTCCGGTTCTAGCTTGTTGCCCAAGAAGGCCGACCAAAAAACCCCCGCTATTTTCCGATTTTATCCTCCCAATCTTACAAATATCCTTC
The DNA here is from genome assembly GCA_949750685.1 of Vernicia montana. Classification (NCBI taxonomy): domain Eukaryota; kingdom Viridiplantae; phylum Streptophyta; class Magnoliopsida; order Malpighiales; family Euphorbiaceae; genus Vernicia; species Vernicia montana. The sequence continues at coordinate 5,499 of CATKHJ010075587.1, read as the reverse complement.
AAATTGCAAAGACCAAAACTGTCATTTCAGTCATTTTAAAACCCCTTAAGGCTACGAATTCTCCCGTTTTGTGTAGCCTCCAAAACCCTGGCCTTAAACCCTCCGTCTCAAATCTCCATCAGGCATCAATGGCCACTTCTCTCCTCCTTCGCTCTCTTCGGCGTTCTGACTTTCATTCTTCTACCCTCCACGCTTACAGATCCGTACGTTCTGTCTCATTAACTTCTTTTAAAAAAGTTTTTTTTTTTTTTTCCCTATGCTTATGTTTGGTGTTTAAAGGTCTGATATTCTGCATTTATGTGATTAGATACTGAAAATGTTTCAATTTGTGGTTGTTTTCTACTTTTAGCTATGTGGTGGATGGGTGAAGTCCAGTTTTATATAATTTTGGATTTTGGTTGTTTTCTAATACAATACTTGTATATTGTGAAAATTAAGTCTATGAATTTACTTTGTTTAAATGTCCCTGAAATTTTCATGACTTATAGTTTGTATGTCAATTTTTAGCTCTACCTTTTGATCATGTCAATTAGTTCTTCAATTTTGGTGTATTAGTGTCATTGTTGACATCCTCTGTTTTGATCCCATTTGTGCAAGTACCAATCTTATTTTAACATAGCTTGGCATGTTAATATGACTAAAACTCCAAAATGCATATGTTTCATCAACAATTATTAGAAAACTGAAAAACAAATATAAAACCAAATGCTTGAAATACTAATAAATGTGATAAATGCTTTTCCATTTGCTATGCAAAAATGCAGATATGCTGATATGATATGTTTCTTTTAGGATCTTAAAACATGTTACTGTGGCTTGTCCACATAAAATTCAATACAAGGGATGATTATAATTGACACCAAAATCTCAATTTAGGAATATAATTGATAAAATTAAAAGATGGGCCTAAAAGTAAAACTGATACAAAACAGTGACCTTTTGAACTAAGTGGTTTGGCCTTGATTATTTGATTAATTTTGGGGACAAAGGAAATACTACTTTGTTATTTAGGTTGTTGTACATAGTTGTTGTTTTATGTATTCTTGTTTGAAGCAGCTGCACATGCTGAATAAGCTTCATTTTTTTTTTTTTTTTCCTTTCTTCTTTTGCTTTGGGAATGATCCCTGGGTTCAAACCCAAGACCTCCACCTGGATTATCTATAATGCTTTCATGTTATGAAAAATGAAATGAAATGAAGACATAGCATACTCTGCATTGTTTGTGGATCATTCAGTATGCATAATTTTGTGGAGTGTTATTCTATGCAATGGAGATCTAGTGCTCATTGTAGTAGCACATTGAAATTTCATATTGAAGCTCATTGGTGTCTCATTTCTCCTGCAGTTGACTGGAAATGCAAAGACATCATTGGCCTCATCCCCTTTGTTTAGCAAATGGGCAACTTTGGCCAGACCTTTTAGGTAATATTATTGTTTTTCACTTTGCTCCATCCCAAAACTCTTACGGTTGCTGATGTTTTTAGTTGTTGATGACACAGTTCAAGGCCTCCTGGCAATGAAGTTATTGGTATTGACTTGGGCACCACCAATTCATGTGTCTCAGTGATGGAAGGAAAGGTCAGTTGCTTCTTTTTTCCTTTCTTTCTTCCACCATCTATATTGCCAGTCCATTCAATTTCCTTTCTTTATTTTCTTGGTAATTATACTCAATTTTGTAATATGTTTGCCCAGAATGCAAGAGTTATTGAGAATGCTGAAGGGACTCGGACCACACCATCAGTGGTTGCCTTCAACAAGGATAATGGGCTAATTGTGGGAACCCCAGCCAAGCGTCAAGCTGTGACAAATCCTACAAACACATTTTTTGGGACCAAACGTCTCATAGGGAGAAAATTCAATGATCCTCAGACACAAAAAGAGATAAAAATGGTGCCCTATAAGATTGTTGAAGCTCCCAATGGAGATGCCTGGCTTGAAGCTAATGGACAAAAATATTCCCCAAGCCAGATTGGTGCATTTGTTCTCACCAAGATGAAAGAAACTGCAGAGGCATATCTTGGGAAAACAGTATCCAAAGCTGTGATCACGGTGCCTGCTTATTTTAATGATGCACAGCGACAAGCAACGAAAGATGCTGGGAGGATTGCTGGTCTAGAGGTTCTGAGAATTATTAATGAACCAACTGCTGCTGCATTATCTTATGGTATGAATAAAAAGGAAGGTATCATAGCAGTCTTTGATCTTGGAGGTGGAACTTTTGATGTTTCTATTTTAGAAATTTCAAATGGTGTATTTGAGGTATGCATCTTTTTATTTATGTCGATGCTGCTTTTGTACTCTCTTCTTTGTCCAAGTAAGTAATTAAGTCTCTTTGTCAGGTTAAAGCAACAAATGGAGACACTTTCTTGGGAGGTGAAGACTTTGATAATGCTTTATTGGATTTCTTGGTCAGTGAATTCAAGACAACAGAAGGAATTGACCTTTCGAAGGATAAGCTTGCTCTACAGAGGCTCCGGGAAGCAGCTGAAAAGGCCAAGATTGAACTCTCATCTACATCACAGACTGATATCAACCTGCCATTTATAACTGCTGATGCTTCTGGAGCAAAACATTTTAATATGAGTTTAACCAGATCAAAGTTGGAGAATCTGGTGAATAACTTGATTGAGAGGACAAAAAACCCATGTACCAACTGTTTGAAGGATGCTGGGATATCTATCAATGATGTAGATGAAGTTCTGCTTGTTGGAGGGATGACCCGTGTTCCAAAGGTGCAACAGGTAGTTGCTGAAATTTTTGGGAAGAGCCCAAGCAAAGGGGTTAATCCTGACGAGGCAGTTGCAATGGGAGCTGCAATCCAAGGCGGTATCCTTCGTGGTGATGTTAAGGAACTGCTTCTGCTAGATGTGACTCCCCTATCACTTGGTATTGAAACACTTGGTGGAATTTTCACCAGGTTAATTAACAGAAATACGACCATCCCTACAAAGAAGTCTCAGGTTTGTTTTTTCGCTTGAATAAACTTAAAATATTATGAAGGTTAAAAATACTACAACTTGCCAGATTTGCATTATTTCTCTAACAGAATACTAGCTTCCCTCATGAAAGACAATATAAAAACTCTGAATTTTATTGGATTACCTGTAAGAAAAACCAAAACTAGACAAGAGACACCATACTAGACCAACATACTAATTGCTAGGTTTGCACTATGAATTAGTTTTTGTATATCCAAATGTTCTTTCTGAATTTGTATATTGAATCAATAACACCACTGAAGATTTTGGACACACTAGAGAACAAATTTTTTTTGCCTATTTTCTTTTTTCTCAAAGAGGTAAATTTTTTGCCTACTTATTCAATATCAGTGTTGAATGTGTATCAAAACACAATTCAAAAAGGCATTAGAAGATTTATCATGAGAGCAATTGTTCAACCAGATTTGAATGCTTCTTGAGACATTCTAACTAGGGGTGTTAATTGTAGTTTTTAACCACATTTTCACACACTGGTTTCTTACCCCCTTCCCCCCTCTTCCTATGCTTAATGTGCTTCGAAGATAGCAGGAGCATGTGTGTTTCTAGTTTAAATGTAGTTCTGAAATGGTGCACCCTTACGTGCCAATTGTGTCATTTCAGGTATTCTCTACAGCTTCTGACAACCAGACTCAGGTAGGAGTTAAAGTACTTCAAGGCGAGCGTGAAATGGCGGCTGACAACAAGCTTTTGGGTGAGTTTGAACTTATTGGTATCCCCCCTGCACATAGAGGGATGCCACAAATAGAAGTGACATTTGACATTGATGCCAATGGAATTGTTACTGTTTCTGCCAAGGATAAGGCAACAGGGAAAGAGCAGCAAATTACAATAAAATCATCCTCAGGGCTCTCAGATGATGAGATTGAAAAGATGGTAAAGGAGGCTGAGATGCATTCTCAAAGAGACCAAGAAAGAAAAGCTTTGATTGATTTGAGAAATAGTGCTGATACAAGCATATACAGCATTGAGAAGAGCTTAGGAGAGTATAGGGACAAGATTCCAGCTGAGGTTGCAACAGAGATAGAGACTGCTGTTTCAGATTTGAGGAATTCATTGGCTGGGGAGAACATTGAAGAGATCAAGGCAAAGCTTGACAATGCAAATAAAGCTGTTTCAAAGATTGGAGAGCATATGTCTAAAGGCTCTACTAATTCTTCCTCTGAAGGTTCTCAGGGTGGAGATGAAGCCCCAGAAGCAGAATACGAGGAAGCCAAGAAATAGAGCTCTGGACAATTCTCCTTATTTATATATTTGATCAAATTATCACTAGAAGTTCCTGATGATATTTTTTGCAAATTTTGTATCTAATTTTTGACTTCATAATTCAAGCAATCTTAAAGTTTTGGTCTGTATTCATTCATCTTGATTTCTTTGAAGAAGTAATAGAACTAGTCATCTTTTTCTTGTTCAGGATTAAAATGCTTTCATTTCATATCATGAACTCATGATAGGTTAAAATTCCTCTAGTGAAGTATGCAATTATTTAGTAATCTCCTATGACACCACCTTATGCAAAAGGTTTTTTTTTTAATTTTTTTTTATTTTTAAGGATGCTTGTATAATTAATATTATATAACACAACAACATTAAATATGTTATAGATAATTATTATATGTGGATATTACTTAAACATGTCAAAGTACATAATTTAGAGAGATTATAATATAGGATTATTTCAGTAATATTGTATATACTAAATCCTAACTATTCCTCTATATAAGGGAAGCTAGAGTTAATCTAATAATAAGAGTTTGAAATCCATTTTCTCTCTACATATTTTCTTTTATCTCTCTTTACTTTATTACTTTATATTGTTTCTTATTGTTTTTGATCCGCTGTGCTAATAAGCCGATTTACAACACGTTATCATCACGAGAATAAATTTATAAACACCATTAATTTTTATTTGGAAGGTTTAATTTAAGGGACATTTCACATGGGCCACATCGCAGGTTTAGTTTTCATGCAGCCTTTACTGAGGGACAAGAAGCTAGGCCCAGAAAATCAATTCAAGGATGAAAGGGGCAACCGTAGAGCAAATGGCCGTGAAAGATATGATGATAGGTGAGAAAACCCACAATCTGCAGGTGAATTCCAATCAAATGATGGGGTTGATGGTGGCAATCATGATGATGATCCAATGTATGACAATTTTGGTGGACAAGGCGTGCGGGTTCCTTTCCATTTGTTTCAAAACATAGCTCAAAGTTTAGCCTTTTTACCATCGATTACTGTGCATCTATATCCATGCTGTGATAAGAAATTATATGTGCACAACATATGTGCACAACAACAACAAAGCCGATTTATCATCAGGTCAACAATTCTATGACAAATGCAATAAAGATGAAATAAATATGCATATAAATACCAGGTAAATATATTAATGTTTATTATTTATATGCAATAGACATCATGTAGATTGACAATACTAGGTCTTTACAATTCTCCATGAAATATGATTATTATTTTTATGGTAATAATTTTATTATTGTTGTTT
>CATKHJ010075550.1:0-10214 GCA_949750685.1 Vernicia montana | reverse complement strand
GGGAATTCAGATTGATGATCCGTTTTGATTCAGGCATTCAGATTGATGACCTGTCTTAATTTCAGGATCTTAGATTAGCAACATGTTTAGTGTGAAATGCATCTGAATATGCAAAAATTATGAATTGGATACCTTGAACCTGTGAAGGGTCAACTTGGTAGGAGAGTGCTGATCTTTTGAGAAAGTGGGTGCCCCCATTTTGGAAGGATGATGAAAAGTGATTCAGTTATTCGGCCTTAGGAGGAAGTCAAGGCTAGGTCAGGTTTTGGCCTTGGAGGAGGTCATTCTTGGAAGGATGATAAAAAGTGACTCGGTTAGGTTTGGCCTTTGGAAGGCTCAATCAGGTATGGCCTGGAAAGTTATCTTGGAAGGCTAGGTCAGGTTTAGCTTGAAAAGTGATATTGGAAGGCTCGATTAGGTGTGACCTAGGAGAATATCATTCTGGAAGGTCAGGTTTTGGCCTTTGAAGAGGTCATGCTTGGAAGGCTCAGTCAGGTATGGCCTGGAAGGTTATTTTAGGAAGGCTAGGTCAGGTTTATCTTGGAAAGTTATCTTTGAAGGCTAGTTCGGGTTTAGCTTCGAAGGACATTAGGTAGGAAGGCTCGGTCAGGTATGGCCTTGGAGAAGATTAGGTGGTAAGGCTCGGTCAAATTTGGCTTCACAGAAAATTAGGTAGGAAGGCTTGGTCAGGTTTGGCCTTGGAGAAAACTAGGTAGGAAGGCTTGGTCAGGTTTGACCTTTTTCAAAGGTGAAGATTGTGGGTTGGCTTTATGTGACCTATCTCTTAAGAGTCTGCCTCTGGACATGGATTTTAAAGGTGATTTGACCAGATGGTTTGCAAGCTTGATTTTGCTTGTCCAAAGGGATGATATGATTTTCTAAGGAGGCTTGGATCTGAAGGGATGGTATGATTTGCTAAAGAGGCTCGGTTTTAGAAGGATGACATGATTTTGCTAAGGAGGCTTAGACTTGGAAGGATGGCATGATTTGCTAAAGAAGCATGGGATGAGCTTTGACTAGTTCGAGCCTTTTTTAATCATCTTAAGGATGATAAGTCTTAGGAGTCATGGCTTGACTCTGGCTTTGCTAAGGATACTGGGCTTCAAGGATCATAAGTCTTGAGAGACTTGGGATTTTTGGTGGGCTTGGCCCTTGGAAGTTGAGATTTTCCCAAGGAGACTTTAGTTTGAAAGGAAGGTAGGTTTGGACCTTTTGAAAAGTGTTGGGGAGGTTGTATGAATTTTCTATCATAGCAAGATTTATGGAGAAGACAAGCACAACTTATCTTATTGCCTGAGATTGAAGAGACTGTTAGAGTGACAGGACTCTTGAGGAGACATTGGATTGATTTTGGAAAATGACTCAGAAGATATGCTCCTTGATTAATAATAGGAGCTATTTAGTTTTTTGAGCTAAAAGACTTAACAAACGACTTGAAGAATATACCCTTAATGAATGATAAGGGCTACTTAGTTGTTTGAGCTAAGAGACGTGATGGATGATAGAAAAGATATGCCCCTATTGAATGATAAGGGTTGCTTCTTGAGCTAAGAGACGTGATGGATTAACAAAGGAATGATATGGAAGACATACCTATGATGGATTGACATAAGACGATTCACAAGGTGAGCCCCAAATGAGGGATCAGCCAGAGGATGATGTCTTAAGAAGATATGCCCTTAATGTGGGATAAAGACATAAGGGACAAAATGATTTGATCATAATGACTCTTTTTTTTTAGCTCTAACTTCTGCTCGAGCTGCCCTTTCGGGTTTTCAAATCGACAAGCTTGCTCTAATTTGTGGCTAAGCCGCCCTTTCGGGTTTTCAACTTAGCGAGCTAATCAATGAGTTTTGGCATTATTTTTATAAAATTATCCTACCATGATTTGGGCTACTACTTTTCCTTCATCTTGGGGCTCTGACCTTTGTCTAGACCATTCCATTGAGGTCTTGGTCTAAAGGGAAACCTTGTGGGGATATCAGGTCCTTTTGGGATTGCCCCTTTGTTGAGGTGTTATGCTTGATTACCCAAAAGTGCAATGGGTACCTTCATTGGATTGTCTTTAGTTTCGCCTGCTCTAACTGAAGAGATCACCACTTGTTGTTCTCTATTGTCTTGACTATTCTTTGGTTGGGAGCTGGTGAAACGGCTGCTGATGATGCAAGCACAAGAATACATCACATTTTTTATTCTTCCAATCATTGTGGACTTCATGGTGAAATATAAATGCTTGTCAAAATTCATTGATTTTTTTTATTCTCTTTTTTTTTTTTTTAGACGCGACTATTTTAGACTAAACAAGAAAGATGTGAATAAAGAAGTGCATGAATAACAATGTTTTATTACAAAATGAGAAGATAGTACAAAATAGAAGAAGAATACAAGAATGACAGACTCAAACTCGAACTCAAACTTGGACTTTGAACATGGACTCTGAACATGGACCCAGACTCAAATTTGGATTTTGGACACGGACTTTAAACATGGACTCGTACTTGAATTTGGATTTGGACTTGGACTCGGATTTGGATTCAATCTCAGACAAGTCAGATCAATTGAGCTTGAACTCTTCCATACATGCTACTTAGGCATGGATGAGGTGGGATTTGTCTTTCACTTTAGTGAAGAATAGGTTTCCTTTCTGGTAGGAAGAGGTGATGGTCCTTTCTGGTAGGAGTTGAAAAAAAACAGATGGTTTTTTTGGAAAAAAGTGATGGTCCTTTCTAGTAGGATGGTTAGATATAGTGATGGTCATTTATGGTAGGATGGTTGGATTGGCCATTGGTACTTTGAAGCAAAACCAGAAGAAGCCCAGTGAGTGGAAGGTGAGGATATGAAAAGATGATGGGGGTAGAGGTATGCAGACTCTGAGGGAAAAGGATTCCCCATGATGTTGTGGGCCAACTATTTTTGGGCTTAAAGGGTAATAATGGGCCTATGATGTTTGGGCTTAAGGGTAATGGTGGGCCAAGGATGTCGGGGCTTAAGGGTAATGGTGGGCCAAGGATGTTAGGGCTTAAGGGTAATGGTGGGCTAAGGATGTTGGGCTTAAGGGTAATGGTGGGCCAAGGATGTTAGGCTTAAAGGTAATGGTGGGCTAAGGATGTTGGGTTTAAGGATAATGGTGGGCCAAGGATGTTGGGCTTGGATGGTAATAGTGGGCCAAGGGTGTTGGGCTTGAGGGTAATATATTGGGATAAAGGTATTGGGTAAGGTGATCTTGGATAATGGGTAGGGTCAAGGTCATGAAGGTCAAGGGTGAGGATTAAGGGCACCTTAGTTTTGGGTTGAATAAGGGGCAATGGTATTTAAGGTTTGTGGGGCAAAGGATATTGGGATAGAGGTGATGGGTTTGACCCTTCTTCGATTCAATGCTCCATTTAAAATGAATGCGTGTTAATTTATACATTATGGATGCATGATATGCATGGAAAAAATATTTCATGAAAATGCAATTGCACAAGGTTTTCATTATGGTACATACAACCTAAAGTTAGTTTCTAGGTTCATTACATGAAAGGGTAAGGGTGGCTTTAGAATTAGGTACCCGTCACACTAGAGCAGCAATATACCTAACCACATGTGAGTCAAGGAGCCTCGTGTGGGTCCAACAGTGCGTGCTTACTCGTTACACCTTTGAAAGGATCAAAGGATTCGTCACGAGGTGGATGATTTCACTATTGGCAAGCAGACCTAAGGAAGGTTGCCTACTCGATGCTACTCACTATCCATTGTTTTCCTAGAACTAGGTTTGGAGGCAAAGAGCCTATGCAAGTGATGCATGAAAGTCACAACTATATTAAAAGCCAAACTTTTAACCAATTAGTAGTCCTCTTGTGTTCTTTTTATTAAAAAGAAGGTGGTCCCCAGTGGAGTCGCCAACTGTGAGGCCTCACCCGAGCACCGGTCTGATCCGCTAGAGGGAATTGAAATGCTCATTTGGGTTTGGTCTCACGATGGAACCCTCGAGTACAGATTGGTTGATTTTGAAAATTGATTTAGGAGTCGCCACCTTAATTTTATTTTATTTGGGAAAATTTAAGGAAAAACCCAATAAATGACTCTAATTATTATCCAATGGAAAAGTACACTAGCCCTCGATTACCAAAGAGGATTCAGGGACTAGGTTTTCGGTTCATTTAATTAATTTGGCAAGTTTAATGCTAAATGGCTTAAAATTATTTTCATGAATAGTTATAGATGAATGAACAATTGAATATGCATGAATTATTATTAAAATAAAGCAATAAAAGCAATAATAAAAGCAATAACAAAATTAAATAAAGAAAGTGATGAAAACACAAAACCTACACTATGTGAAGAAGATGAAAGAGGAGGAAAATTTATTTTAATTGGATTTGATACTTTAGACAAGCATACCTACGTATCCCTTTAAATGAGAATCAAAATCCACGTAGTTCACCCTTCTTGCGAAGGGGGTTTGTTTAGTCTGAGTTTTTTTATCATGTTTCTGATTGATTGATGAAAAGGTGGGTTGATTAATTAGTTAACCTAACTAATTTACCAAGTTGAATTAATTATTTCAGATTTTAATTAACTAACAACCTAAATAAACCAATTTAAGTAACTAACTAAGAAAAATAAAATAAATAAATAAATAAAATAAAAAGAGAAGGAAAAAGAAGCTTACCTTGCGCTTGAGCAACTTTGGGATGGCGGAGACTTGTCTCGATCGGCGGCGGACTTGCTTCGGATAGCTTGCCTCGGATGGCGGGGAAATTTTGACTCGGCGGGTCAACTCGGGAAGTCGCAACCCAATCTTACTTTGCAAAGCAAGGAGAAATAGCAAAGCAAGAAATAAAAGAAACTGGGGAGCTCGTTCTTTTCAGATCAAGCTTAGGGGAATGGCTCGCTTGATGCAAAGGCTAATCAAGCAAGCCAAGAGATGTGTGAGCAAGATCTGAGTGTGGAAATGAGCTTGGGGGAGGGGGTCTCATTTATATATGGAGAAGGTTGGAGGTTGAAAATAAAAAGTTTTGATGTGCGATTTGGTGTTCTGAAGCTCAAAATCGCACACGGGGGTTCTGGGACCGCACACGGAGCTTCTGGGACCGCATAGGAGCTATTGTAACTGCATAGGCTATATGATGACCACATAGAGGCCATTTTAAATTGCACACAGGCTGTATGGAATCGCACAGCATTGTGCGGTCACCAAAGTGGCCTATGCAATCATTGGTTGCCCGGTTTCCCCGTTTTTGACCCGTTTCAACTTTGTTTTTCGTAATTCCAGTTGTGTTGTGCTTGTTATTCAATCCCAGATGATCTAAGGATTATTTAGAGGCTTGAGGGATGGGTCCTCAGTCCCGAGGCTCGGATTCTCAATTTTTAGAATTTTGGCGATCTTTGGAAATTTCGGCTTCCAGAGGTCTGTTTACCGAGCCTAGGTGCCTCTAGAGTTTAAATGCATAGTGGGGAGGGGGGGGGGGTGGGGTGCAAAATTAAGTGTTCACAGTTAGTAGCTATGTTGCCTTGATATTTATATGTGATGAGAGGGGTTGTTTTCGGTGGCCTTATGCCTACCCATGCCTTAAGACCGCCACAGTTGCGGAGTTGGGCTGTGACAATTTACTTGTTTTTATTTGATATTTATAATTAAAGTGATATATGTATTGATATTTTTTTGTTCTATTTTATACTTGAAAATGATATATGTAATTAAGATAAAGAAATATTTTATTTTACGAAAATTAATTAAAATATATATGTGTTTAAAAAAAAAAAAGCTAATAAGTAAAAACAAGAAAGGAACACATATTTAAGAGAGAGAATTAGACAGAGAAGAGAGAGAATCGGGGGGGTGAGAGAGAGAGAGAGAGAGGGAGACAATCTATCACACCAAACCGCCCATCTCCAGTGATCGTGCTTCGACACCGCCACCTCCAGTACGAAGCCCACCCTCCGTCGACCTCAACCAGCCAAACCCCGCCGAGAAACATGAACGGAGGACGGCGGATGCTCTGTTCAAAGTTTCGCTGGCACCGAAAGTTTCTGATTGAGATTCTGGCCGACCTAAAGCTTCGTTTCTTGCGATTTTGGTGCAGTTGGAACTGTCTCATCTCAAGCTTCAATTTGGTACCTATATTGACACTGATCTGTCATCGGAGACAGAGATCGAAAAAGTGGACCACTAAACCTTTTGAGCTCCGATCTACAGTGATCGGCGATGAGTGGTGCTGATATTTGAGCTCCTGACGTTGCTACGAGTCGATTAGTGTATTCACCGACCTCTAGACCATCACCTGTGGCGGCGTGTGGCGAAGGGTCCTACAGTCTAGTTTGATGTTCCGACTCACTCAGTGACACTAGTTTGATCAAATTTCGCGTTGACAAAGGTGAGCCAAGGAAATGATTGGATTACAATAAATTAAGGTGACTAAGATTGATTGAAAGGATATAGCGAAAGAGGTAAGTTATGAATGCAAACTCTTCTAGCCTGATTTGATTGTTAATAACTTCCTAATTGAGTTCATTCATTTTGTGAGCCAAATTGTTTAATTGTCATTGTTCATTGATATTCCTATTGGAACTATGTTTATTGAAAACCTAATTGTTCATTGCTATTAACCCCTTTGCTATTGATATAATGTGTAACATAACTCCCACCTAATGAGGGATATAGCCATTAACCCTTGTGCACTTGGTTATGCCTTACCTAGGTAGGCATGTACTTAAAGAGTGCATGTTAAACATATGTCTTACCTGGAGAGGGCAGTACTCCAGGCGTGTATTTACAAAATGCACATTAAATATATAGTAATCGTGGGGATTGTGGTATAGTCTCATCCACGAGATGATTGACTAATTGAAATGAGTAATTGATGGATTGATTGATTGTTTTGTTACTACACCATATGCCTTTGATGTTTCTTTCATGCCCATATGTTATTGTTTATTGAACCATTGATTTATTTGTTATGTATATGCTCATATGACCCATTGATTAATTTATACCTATATCCCATTGTATTTGTATTTGTGAACCATTTAGATATCTCATTGTTCATATGCATTCATAAATTTGCTGAGTTGACTTCTCACGACATCGTCCGTGAATTCAGGTTATAGTTTAATTGCAAAACATAGAAGGCAAAGATTGATTGGATTGGCTAGAAGCTTCTTGATCGTCTTTCTCCATCAAGAAGTATAATGTATATATTTATATTCTGTTAAAATTTAATTTTGTATATGTGAATATTAAAATAATTGATATTTATATTCTTTAACTGTTCCGTAGAAATTGGAAGTCATAAATTGGGTAATGATTAATGAACTTTATTAATATAAGAAGAAAATTATAATGATAAGGAATATGTACAAATTAATTGACAAATATTATTAATAATTATAATTGATGGTTAATTTGATTCAGGTTTTGATCTTGGGCTATAATTGTATGTGATTTTATGGTTTAGATTGTTTGATACTATATTGGACTTATAACATAATTGGGTTCTACGGGTTTGTGGTAACTTTACGCCTACCCATGCCCTAGGATCGTCGCGGCTCTAGAAGCGGGTCGTGACAGAGAGACATCCCTCTTTCCCCTTTTCACCAGTCTTATTCTGTTATAGTACTAGGTTTTGTTAAAATAATTGATTTTTTACCATGAATATGGTGCCGTATGTGCTTCTCGTCTGGATTGGGCCTACTATATTTTGGAGCTAGTTTATCTATGGCATCTCTGTTGTTTTGTCTATCGGCTTCCATTGGAACAACCTCACCTTTTGGTTATTTAGGTATGGTAACTGGTGGAAGGGGGAAGTGATGGCTGGCTTTGGCTTTGAGATCTCTAGATCTGTGCTTGTGGTTTCTAATCTGACTTATAGTGAGAGATTCTTGGGCCTCGACAGTGGACTGCAGCTCTCACGGCAGAGATGGTCGTCCAGTAGATGGGTTTTCGTCTTCTGTTGAGTAAACCCTGCATTTATTGTTATGCAGTTGTGTAGGCATGAAGTCCGTTGGTACAAATCCTTAGAGGAAGGTCTAGACACAATACCCCTTCTAGTGGAGGTTCTATCGCACTCTTAGCTGAGTACGGTGACAATGGAGGTTGGTCCGTTGGCTTGCTTTGGAAGAGTGTAGAAGAACCAGGGGCAATCGTGGAAATCAACTTTTTTCTTAGGTCTATGGGCCTATTGGTTGGTGTGGGCTTCAAGTCCAAGTGTAAAAACCCTACTATAGGTAGTTGTATTTGGATTTTTAGTCATTTTCTATGTTTATGCTATTTTTTTTTTTGGGCTTTCTTAATATGTAATTATTATTGTACTGATTTGGGTTCTGTGCCCCTTTAACGCTAGCAAATCTACTTCCTTGGACAAAATAAATAAATAAATATATGTTCACATTATTAACATATTAATTAATGTGTATAAATATTATCAAATAATTTAAGATTAAAAATTATTGAAAATTTTAATTTTGAATATTGAATCATATTATTAAATAAAAAAGAAAAAAAATATAATTATATTTGAGTATTGGAGAATAAGATTTTAGCTTTTTCAATGTATGTCTTTTATTTTATTTTATTTTATTTTTGAGATGGCATATCTTTCTTTTATTTATTTATTTATTTATATTTTACAAAAATATCTCATTCTCAACTTATACTCCCTCCATTCTTTTTTATCTGTCGTTTTTTTTAAAAAAAAAATTAAAATATCTGTCACTTTAGGAAACCAATAAGACTTTATTTTTTTTTTAATTATATCCTCATTATCTACTTCATAATTAATACACTTATTATTCATTACTCTATAATCAATAAGAGTAATTTAGTCATCTTATTCTTAGAACTTAGAGCAATTAATTATTTCTTAATTTTTATGAAACAACAAAAAACGACAAATAAAAAGAAATAGAGGAAGTAATGCTTCAAAAGCATAATAATAATAATAAATACAAAAGAATAATAATATTATCAAATAATTTAAAATTAAAAATTATTGAAAATTTTAATTTTGAATATTGAATCATATTATTAAATAAAAAATATAATTATATTTGAGTATTAAAGAATAAGATTTTAGCTTTTTCAAAGGATGTCTTTTGTTTTATTTTATTTTTGAGATGGCATGTCTTTCTTTTTTTTATTTATATTTTACAAAAGAATCTCATTCTCAACTTATATTCTCTCCATTCTTTTTTATCTTTCGTTTTTTGAAGAAAAAAAAATTTCAAAATATCTGTTATTTTAGGAAACCAATAAGATTTTAATTTTTTGTTTCAATTTTATCCTTATCATCTACTTTATAATTAATGCACATATTATCCATTACTCTATAATTAATAAGAGTAATTTAGTCATCTTATTTTTTGAACTTAGAGCAATTAATTATTTCTTAATTTTTGTGAAATAATAAAAAATGACAAATAAAAAGTAATGGAGGGCAAGATTTTAAATAATGGCCAATATGTTACGTATCGGCCGTTTCGTATAGGTTTTTGAGGGTTCTGATACGTTATTCGGGCGTTACACATGTGCTAATGAGAATTAATTTTGAATCGATACTGAATCACCCGATACACACTGATACGGCCGTTATTTAGCGATACGGGCGTGACGTATCAATATAAAAAATTATTATTATTATATCTTTAATTTTTTTATTAATGTAAATTATGAATATATTATTCAAAAAGACTATTATTTTATATTATTCATTTTTTTTTAATATGTTATTAGTGTAAGTTATTGGTATATTATTTTTTTACATTATTTATATTTTTTAATGTATTATTGGTATATTATTATTATTGGTATATTTTTTTTAATGTATTTAAAACATTATTGGTAATCTTTACAAAAGTCATTTTTTGTAAAACTTTTTTGTTTGTAGGCTGTTGTGTTAAATCTGCAAGTGTACAGATCGTGAGCAAGTAATAATGTGTGAATAAAGTGTCGATTCCACAGGGAAGGTGTTGACAATTACCAAAAAAAAATATGATTACTCTATTATTTAGAAATCAATTTAGTTATAAAGAAAAATAAAATTAAAACAGATATAAGAAAATTTAATAGACAAATTCAATAAATGATAGAGATGTAGGATTTAGATTTCATCAATTGATTACCTATGACTTTTCTATGTTTTCTAGATTGGTTTAATTTTACTGGAATTAATGATTAGATTTCCCTAAATTATATGATGTTCTCTCTCAAGATACAACACGAGTATTTATGTTAA